>BQKZ01001299.1:31684-63212 GCA_036244855.1 Temnopleurus reevesii
ATTTTCCTGGTATCGCATCGCAAATTGCGATGCATTTTAGCATTATTATTACACAAAAGATATTTTGTTCAGCAACTTTTTCACATAGGACTATACAGTAAAATATTGAATATGTTTTCTCAATATCTATAACTGCTAATCAAATGTTAAAAGTAAAATTATTCCCTGTGTTTTTATAGAGACCATTTCCAGCAGGTAATGGGTTACATTACTAGATATGTATCTGTCTCTGATAAGAAAAAAAACATTTTGAAGACAAGATGATATCTGAGCAAAGAACAGAAACATCTTTGAAATCCTTCTACATCAAAAGGATGTTACATTTACACTACTAAACATAAATTAAGAATCACTCTTGAATGCGTATTTGAAATTGTAATCAAGATTTTACACATCTAAAAATGACCAAATGCAACTGTTCTGGATATCGTCAAATATGCTGTAATCAATCACACTGAGTGATTTAAGTTATTGAATGAAGTCTCTCGCTGCAGTACACATCCCAAAAAGTATGACCGTTCTGAACTGGTTGTATGAAAAACTAATTTTTATTTTGTGTAGTGTAGTATAACAAGTTCATGTGTCGTTGAAGTTTGGAATCTTTCAATTATAAATATTAATTTGATCCATCTTTATTTTCCAGATGGGTCCTTGGTTTGGAGTGTAATGGGAGTAGGAACTTCATGGCTGGTCTGAGGTTAGCTCTGGAGAATGATGAAGACAGGAAACAGAAATCAGGTATGTTGAGATTTCCTGCCTTATAGGGTCAGAAAGATTATAAAAAAAAAAGAAATCTTGACCAAGAATATCGCAATTCAGATAATATAAAGATTACTTTTATCTATACGAGAACTCATAGACCCGTATTCTGTTGTCAGGTATAACTTAAACTAGAGTTTAAATCTGTGGTTGAAGTATGGGAAGCCAAACGAGGCTTGAATCTATAACAGTCAGCGTTTAATTTACCAGCACATTTGGCACTCATAGTATTAAAAACTGTCTTGGAATAAAAACTTAGATAGTTTTCTACATTTTTAGAGAATGGGAAAAGAGAGCTCAGTGTTAACATAAGAATTATACAGTTTGAATAAAGTTTTGGCACTTTGGGCTACCCATACTTAAACCACCATTTTAGACTCGAGTTTAAGTTAAACCTGACATCAGAATACTGGCCGTTGAGATTAAGGTAAACTTAAAATACTCTGCAAGCAGTATGTTTCACTACTTGTCACTGTTGGCTTCTTCAGACAAATGAACTTGGACAGAAAATGAATAGCTTTTATTCATGATTCCATCTGTTTTTCATTAGTTTCAATTGTAAATTGATTGCTAGTAGATGATTTAAGATTTGATTATCTTCAGTACTATCTGCTGCCTTCACCCTTTTACACCCTATACCAACTGGGAAGGAGGACAATTTTACAACCCTCCTTCACAAATTTTTGCGATCACTCCACTTGGCAATTTTTCATGGTGGCATGACTCGATGAATTTTACTTTCAAGTCTTTCTCCACTGTTAAGATTATTTTTGCGAAAAATTTGGTATATGTTTTATACATTGCCATGACATTTTTTGGTAATGCATGTCAGAAAATGGCTCAAAGATGTGATTTTTTGTACAAAGTAATGAACTTGGTCCGAAATAGCCCAGTTAGAATAGAGTTAATATTGATTCTTACATTATTCATATATTATGATATTAACAGAATGTTCAGCTAATTCTCCCCCTTTTCTCCATTCTTTACCTCCAGTCATTGGAGGTCTCTACCTCTTCACGAGCGGCATCCCCGACCAGCCCTCGGACGTCATCTGCTCTTTCATGNTCTGTCTGTAGGAGTTGATAGATGAGCAGCTTCATGACAGGGAGATGCTTCACTTCGTATCCTTTGGAACGGAGGTAGACTCACTTTGGGATCGACCAAGATTCGTCAACATCAGAATGTGAGTCAGTGGAAGGGTTGCTAGAAAGTTACAGTTGATTGCAAGTTGCAGTTGATTTTGCATAAGCCAATCAATATTATTGGTGGATGTGCATCTGTTTGGAGTGTAGACTGTTGACAATCAGAATGCTCCTTTCAATGTGCACTGATTTGCTGTCGATGTCAACTTACACTGTATATAGAGAAACATTAATTTACCAGATTTTTGTGGCACCTTTATTTGAGGTGTTGGGTAGTGACACTGAGAGTTCTGAATTACCACCCCTTCATGAAAATCAATTCCATTGGGCAGACATAACTTACCATTGCTTTATCTCACCCATGTGGAAATTAGTATTTGCTATGCCTGTTTATATGCGCTCATAAGCTACATAATTGATAGTCTTTCAATCATGGTTATGATCAAGATAATATTGTACAAAGCGCCATGAGTTGCAGATCATGATAGAAGATAATTGTAGAAATGAAAATGAAATTGATAATGACAATGAGAATAATTATAATAGAAGGCTTAGTATTATTATGTTGATACTGATAATTACTATAATCATTAAATTTAGCATTATTATTTTCTGTTTTTTGTCAGGCTTGATGAAGCAAGGGCATGGGTGAACACAATCAGAGGCAGCGGGGGATGTAACCTGATGGCAGCTCTCAAGAAGATATTCAAGACCAAAGACATTGATTCAATCATCGTGGTCTTAGGAAGTTGGTAAGATCTCATTTCTTATGATTTGCAAATATCTCAACAGATCTTCTTACACTCATGGAATGCTGCTATTTCATGGAATTTCATGGAATGCTGCTATTCATCTGTAGTGTTTAGCTTTTAGCTTATCAGTACTAGAACGTGGATGTTCTAAATGTTCATGGGTGAAAAGGATCAGAGGCAGTGGGGGTTGTCCTGGGAAGCTGGTAAGAAATTGATTGAAGGTATCATAAGGATTAAGCGAAATGATTTTTTTTTATCAACTGCAATACTGAACAGATGTTTGTACACCCCAATATCATAGAATGCTGCTCTTTATCAGTGGCATACGATGATAAGTTTCAGTATTTTGGATATGTAGAAGACTGGTCTTCAACAATCATATTGCTAGTGTTATCTAAAAATATTTGTTCGTTGATAGTGTATGTGTTTTTTTTTAAATCAAAGTACTTTGCTTAGTTTTAGTTAAGCAACTCGTAGGAAAGCAATCTAGGAGGTGATCAAGTGTGAGTTCTGGCATTTAATGAAATGTTTTTATCTATAATGAGATTACTTAATTCATTCATCTTATCTTTCTAAAGAAAAATTATTTGATGACTTTTTCTTTACATTTATAAAGAATTGCATGAGGAGTACTACAAGAAAGTTAGTACTGATAGAATGTTGCAGCTGATTGGTACGCACCAACCAAAATGTTGTTGAATCTGTATCATATTGAAACTGTGCATTCTTAGTTTAGTTTAGCTTAATTTTTTTAAAATGAAAATCATGTGCAGTTCATTTGCAAGTGCAATGTTCTCTCTTACACAACCCCTTTTTCATAAGTCTGTTTAAAAATTCATGTGTATATTTTCTTAGTGTGATCAAATTTTACTGTCTCCTCCATTCATTTTGCTAACAGTGCGGACCAGAATTCAGATGTGTTGGTAGACTATGTCTCAGAGACCATCTGTGGAAGGAGAGTGCCTTTACATTGTATAGCGTTTGACTGTAACAACCATCTCACAAATGTAAGTCTTTATCAATCGTATATGTTTAAGATTTTGTAGAATATCCTTTTGATTTTAGCTGCCACTTGAATATTGCTAAAACTGTTTGGTTAAAAAAATAGTGGTGAAAAATGGTCCTTCCAATTTTCGATTACATATGCATGAGATAACAAGAAATTCATTTAGATAAAGAGTGAGATAGTTACAATGATGGAAATGAAAATAAAGCTGGTTATAAGGAGCTCTCCCAGTGTACATAATCATGGGCTAACAACTGTTAAAAATGTTCATGATGTAATTAAATTATCATCTATGAAATATGCATTCTTGTTACTCTGATTAGATTCCATAATGTTGATCTTGAAATTCATTCTAAATGTAAATTATAAATCCTTCATTATTTAATTTGTCAAGTTATGTTTATATAAGATTATATACTCATCCTGTTTTACGTGGCCATTTTTTCAGCTTTCACTACGCAAGTTAGCTGAAGCATCAGATGGGCGCTACCATGTTTACTCATCAGGGGCTGAGGTAAGAAAGATTTTTAATGCTTACTCCAGATCCAAAATAATTTACTTTGATTAAAAGCTCAACATTTAAACAAGATACCTCAAAAAAGTTTCAGTGAAATTGCACAATAAATGAGAAAGTTGTGAATATTTGAAAGGTATTTCAAAATACTTCAAATGTTCATAAATTTCTTATCTATTATCCGATTTTGTTCAAACTTTTTTTGATCTGTTTATCTGATTTTTGCGCTCTCAATAAAATCCATCAAATCAGGCAAAAAGTTATTTAGAATTTGACCCAATGGTCATCTGGTTTCTGAGGATGCGGCAAATTATGTTTAAATGAGTGAATTGTGTTGATAAAGTTGTCATGCCTAATTATAAAAAAATTCATCAGGGAAAAATCAAGGAAATCTGTTCTCAAATAATGGGAACCCTTTGTAGGGTCTGATGTACAATTAGAGTTATTCATATTAATATGCCAAAAAGTAGGAAAGTTTGTGAAATGGATTTTTATCAAATCTAGCCTCACACATTTTGATTTTATGTTATTTCTCGTTTCAGGAGCAAATCTACACTGGTACAGACATCACTGTANTTTTCAAACATAATAATATGTTTACATCTCATTCTTTTTTTCTGTCTGTAGGAGTTGATAGATGAGCAGCTTCATGACAGGGAGATGCTTCACTTTGTATCCTTCGGAACAGAAGTAGACTCACTTTGGGATCAACCAAGATTTGTCAACATCAGAATGTGAGTCGTTGGAAGGGTTGCTAGAAAGTTATTAATGGAATGCAAGTTGCAGTTGATTCAAATTAACCAATCGATATTATTGTTGGATGTTTACACTTTTTTGAGAGTGGAAACTGTTAGTCCTATCAGAATACTCCTTTTGGCATTTTGTATTGATATAGAGTTGATATTAATTGTTATAGAGAAATACACATTTACCAGATTTTTTAAAGAACAAAGTTATCAATACCATCATTATGGTTCAAGGAAAATTTCTATAGACTTATGTTATGTGGCACTTTCTTTTGAGGTGTTGTAATCCTATTCTAGAACCCATAGACAGAGAAACTTATAGTTTTGAATGACCATCCTTTCACTAAAAATCAATTTTATTGGGCAGAATTAACTTACCATTGCTTTATCTCACCCATGTGGAGAATAGAATTTGCTATGCCTGTTTATATATGCTCAGAGGCTACATATTTGATGGTGTTTCATTTATGGCTATGATTTTGGTAACATTGTGCAATGCACCATAAGTTTTCATCATGATAGTTAATAATTGTAAAAATGAAAAGTGAAATTAATAATAAGAGTAATTATAAGAAAAGCATGATGATGATGGTGATTGTGATGATGATGATGATGATGATGATGACTATGATGATGATGAAGAGGATGATGATGGTGTTGATGAAGATGAAGATGAAGATTTTGATGCTGCTGCTGATTATAGTTATAATAAAATGTAAAATTATCGTTTTCTCTTTATTGTCAGGCTGGATGAAGCAAGGGCATGGGTGAACACAATCAGAGGCAGCGGGGGATGTAATCTGATGGCTGCTCTCAAGAAGATCTTCAAGACCAAAGACATTGATTCCATCATCGTGGTCTTAGGAAGCTGGTAAGATCTTATATCTTATTATTTACAAATATCCCAATCAGATCCATGTATGCTCCATTTCATGGAATGCTGCTATTAATCTGTGGCATATAACTTTTGATTTATCAGTACTAGACCGTGGTTATAGATGTTCATTGGTGAACACGATCAGGGGCAGTCTGTGGTGGATTTAACCTAATGGCCGCTCATTAGAAGGTCTTTAAAACCAAAGACATTGAATCCATCATTGGGGTCTTAGGAAGTTGGTAAGATCTCACTTCTGATGATTTGCAAATATCTTAACAGATCTTCTTACACTCCATTTCATGGAATGCTGCTATTCATTTGTGGCGTATAGCTTTTAGTTTGTCAGTACTAGTACGTGGATGTTCTAGATATTCATGGGTGAACATGATCAGAGGCAGCGGGGGTTGTAAACTGATGGCTGCTGTCAAGAAGATCTTTAAGACTTAAGACATTGATTCAATCATTGTGGTCTTGGGAAGCTAGTAAGAATTTCTTTGACATTGTCTTAATGATGAAGTGAAATATGTTTCTAGTTATCTGCAAATACCCAAAGTAGATTTTTGTACACTGTGATCTGATGATATGCTGCTCTTTTTCTGTGACATATGGTGATAATTTTTTGTTACAGTTATGTTGAATGCATAAAAGTCTGGTCTTCAACATTCCTATTGCTATCTCTTGGTAAAAAAAATACTAGTGCAGTCAAACCTGTCTTAGCGGCCACCTTTATTGGTTCCCTTTGGGTGACCACTATAGACATGTTGGACTGTACATGGATAGAAATGTTTTTTAATCAAAGCACGGTGCTATACTGTTAAGTAGTGAAGCAATTTCTAGGAGGGCAATGAAACCTTTCATCTTAAACGATATAACCTTAAATTCTAAGGTAAATTGTAATATTTGTTGAAATGTTCTAGTGGCTTGGCATGCATATTTCTTCACAGAAAGGGGTATTGCAAAAAGTTGCAAGAGGTAGAAAGTTGATTAAAATTGTTGTTGAATCTGTGTCATATTGAAACTGCCCATTTTTAGCGTATTTAAGCTTAATTTTTGAAAATAAAAGTCATGTGCAGTTGATTTGGAAATACAATAGATCACAATGTTCTCACTGACACAACACCTCAATACAGAACCGTGTTTAAAAATTCATGTTTCGAATATGATAAATTTTTTCCCGTCCCCCCCATTCATTTTCCTTTACCAGTGCGGACCAGAATTCAGATGTGTTGGTAGACTATGTCTCAGAGACCATCTGTGGAAGGAGAGTGCCTTTACATTGTATCGCCTTTGACTGCAACAATCATCTCACAAATGTAAGTCTTTTTTAATTGCATATGTTTAAGATTTTGTAGAACATCCTTTTGATTTTAGCTGCCACTTATGAATATGCTAAAATTATCTAGAAACAAACATTGTAAATAAGTTGTAAAAATGGTCCTTCTAATTTAGATATGGATAAGATAACAAGAAATTCATAGAAGAATGCAATAGTTATGATGATTGGAATGCAATATTATTGATCACTAGGAATGATTTGTATAGTCATGAACGTGCTGCAGTAAAAAAGATGTGTTGTTGATGAAATTAAAAACAATAATTGTGTTTATGAAATATAAATATTACTGTATAAGCTGAAAATTGTGCTGGGGTTTTATTTTTGTGAATTTTGTCACCAAGAAATTTGCCAAACTTTGCACTCATGAGAGTACCCACCTAAGTGTGTTCAATAACTTTTCAAAGGATGAAAATAGCAACTTGCTAATGTGGAACACGGTTTTAAATTGAGTAAATTTGCTGAAATTTATGTACGTTATTTAATATTAACCTTCACAGTAAGTCATGAGTTTTTCGGTAGCCCAATGTTAGATTGATCTCTAAATGGATTCTTAATCGGAATTCTAAATGTTCATAGGCATTTTGATTTAAGATCGCCTACTTATGTTTTTATTGTTGTTGTTTGTTTCAGCTTTCACTGCGCAAGTTAGCTGAAGCATCAGATGGGCGCTACCATGTTTACTCATCAGGGGCTGAGGTAAGAAAGATTTTAAATCGATTCGCTCATTCCAGAAAGATAGTGGAGCAAAGTAAGAGGGACATTAGAATAAAATCAAACCCAAATAAAATACAGTGAAAACTAATAAAGATACAAAACCAAGCACAGTGTTCACATAAAGAATTTATGATAGAACAGTTTCCATTATTTAATTGATATTTGTGCAGTACCTGCAGCTATTATACAAATTGAACCTGGCACAGTCATAGAGCTTCTTTGTGGTCCACGACATAACACCTGCCTAGTCATCAGGAGGTTGTGGGTTCAATTTCCAATCAAGTGTCAGTGTTTATCCATGTTGGGATTAGGAAAGAATTACTTAAATTTTTAAACCTATATTTTCTTTCCATGAGAATAACATGATTATTTCTGTCCCCATTATATAAGATCTTCATAAAATTACATTTTTATGTTTAATTTCTAGTATATTATTTGATATAGTATTCCTAAATTGATTATTTACAAAGAAAAGTAAGACTGAGAATGTAGGGTCTAACATATATAAAGACTTATTCAATTAGGTTGCTGATGTATAAAATCTTTGCGCAATAGAATTTTGTAAAACCTAGCCTTACTTATTTAATCAAGTATTTCACGCTTCAGGAGCAAATCTATACAGGTACAGACATAACTGTCTTACTGAGAGTGATCAAGAAAGTGTAGGATGTTATGAACAAGACTTCTGACAATTATTGTGTAGGACTGATAATTAAGAAAATATTTGTAAAGATGGAATTTTGGCGAATCTCACCTCACTCTTCGTGATTTAAACATCATAATTTTTGTCATATTTCCACTTCAGGAGCAAATCTACACTGGTACAGACATCACTGTCTTACTGAGAGAGATCAAACGAGCTCAGGATGTCATCAACAAGATCGCAGAGATGAGGCAAGGCATGATGGGAGATGCACTCGTTAGCATCCTCAATGAGGTGGGGCATGGTAGAATTAGATTTCACAAACATTGTGTTTTTAATGACAGTTCACCCAACCGTGCATAAATTTGTCACTTGTTAATTAAATTTAAGTGGCATTTATGCTATTGAAATCTAAAAATAATTACAATACAAGGTAAAATATACCATGAAATACAATATGGAGACTGCCGCTAAATTATAGAGACAGCTTAGAAGAATGATATCTTATCGGATGCTGACAGATTCTTGAATTGCAAGAAAGTTGCAATAAAATTGCAATCATTTGCAAATCAACTGCAATCTGAGACACACCTTCAACTTGCAGTTAATTGTAACTTTTTTACAACTGCTCCTTAGAATCACATGTTGTGTGTGTTTGTATTCTGATGTGTAAATCCTCTGAAAATTAAATGGAAATAAAAAACATTTACTATCAATAATGATGATAAATTTATATAGTGTATAAATCCACTCAATGTAGTGTTCAGGGTGTTTTCTATTAATATCCACATATGTGCCCTCTATACATTTTATGTATTGTCATTTTAATCATCCAGATGGTGCATTAGAAAGTCCTAGTACAGGGCTGGTCTATATATTATTTGCCTTTTTATGAAAGCTTCTTCTCTAATAAATGCACATTTTGTTATATTCTGTAGATATCCCTTGAGGTTCAGAAACTGCCACAATCCAGATTCCTACCCAGACCTCCAAATCACGCTGGCCCTCTCCACATCGACGAGCCTGCGTCGTTCATCCCCAAAGCTTCTCATGATTGGCTACTACAGAATGGTCTCAAAGGTAAGAATTATATCATGTTGACAATCTCTCGAGGTTTTCTTGAGATCCAGAAGTTGTAACAATCATGGTCCCTATCAAGACCTTCAAATTACCTAGGTCTACTTTACATTGGTGAACCTGATTCATTCTTACAAAGGTATATGTACAAAAATATCATGTTATTGGCCAGATGCTTTATTGTGTATATTTATGATAAATCAATTTAATGGGGAGATGATATTTTATAGGTTAAGAGACAGGGACAACATATTTTTTTATTTTGGGGTTTGTGTTCTACAATTGGTGGTTATAGTTTTGCAATCAATATATGTTTTATTTTCTTTTTTTTTCTTCAACAGCAAAGAGATTAACACTATACCAGGTTCTTGCTCCAAATGCATTTGCCCCTATCGAGGAGTTCATTCCAATCATCAAGAAATCTGTACGGTCTCAGACACACGAAGTGAGTAATCATTCATAATAACCTCCCATATTTTGATATACATGTAGGTGAAGAGAATTTCCAAATTTGGAAAGAGATGACTGTTGGATTTTGGAAAGGGTGTAAAGAAAATTCTGAAAAGATTGAAAGTCATCCCTGGAAAGGGGTAAACTCAATTGGATAAAGAAGGAAAGGTGAATTATGCCAAGGATAGAAAATAAATTCTTGATAGGATGGCTAAAGGTAGTTTCCGGAAATGGAAACTAAATTCTTTTAATTGATTGAAAATGACTTCCCCAAATGTTGGTACATGGTGAGAAAATAATGTAAAGTAAATTGTTAATATGGTAGAATCAATATTTTGGATGGGGAAGTAAATGATTCTAGGAGATTGATTTAAATTCCCTATACATAAAAGTTCTCTCTTTTATACTATTATTTTCTTGCCACTATAGAAAGCAATGACTCATTTTGAGTGGCATGACGGCAGCATCAAGAATGTCCATGTTGACCCCACCCTGCTGTACGACTATCAGAAGCAGCTAGGGGCTATGGTGAAACTCTTTCAGAGACAGATTGAATTAGTGCATTATTTAGGAGAAAGTAAAGGATAGCAGGAGACTGTAGGATCTAAATATAAATTTTTATTGACCTTTTTTGTGATACTATCATCTTCTTGCCACCATAGAAAGCAATGACTCAGTTTCAGTGGCATGATGGCAGCATCAAGAATGTCCATGTTGACCCCACCCTGCTGTACGACTACCAGAAGCAGCTAGGGGCTATGGTGAAGCTTTATGAGAGAAGGATTGATTGGCTGTCCAAGGATAGTAGAAGGCTCTTTGGAACAATCATTGAGAAGAAGTAAGAATCATTTTTGTTGTGTTGCAAATGGAATGTGGTTGTCTGACAAAGAGGGTGTTGCTAGATTGATATCAAGTTGTGGTTGATTGGCATGCACCAATCAGAATTATTGTTCCATGGTCATCTTGTTAAAAGTGCAGACCACAGGTGAATTAGATCGTTTGTTTCAATTTGCACCCGATTGCAGTTGATTTTGCAATCAATTGAAACTTCTAGCAACACATAAAGTCATTAAAATTTTTCAATGCATGATATACAAGGATAAAGCGTGTAACATTATTTAGAATTAGAAATAATTAATGAAATGTAATAATTAGGAAATTAAAAGGTGATCTGAAATAATATTATGCAAACTATCCAGCCTGCATTCTGCACTATGGTCAGATTGATTAAAGCTGGGTCAAGAGTCCACTCATAAATGTACTCTTGGAAAGATTTTGTGTTACATGTAATAGATCTGTTCTAATTGGCTGTGGGGTATATCTTCCATCTTTGGAGCCTAACGTAGCAATGGATGTATTTTTTTTTGCTTTCCGAGATGTCTTTGTTATTAAAGGGGAACTTCACCCAGACATTTGAGTGCGCTCAGTTGATGAAGAAAAATACAGTGGTCAAACTGTGAAAATTTGAGCAAAATCCGACTATCCATTCAAAAGTTATGAATTTTAAAAGTTTTGATTTAAACCCCTCATGGGCTCCTCAAATTGGCACCGTACAGGAACAAAATGGCTGCCAACATGGAGAACTCTCCATTCACTTTGTACACAGAATTTCACATTTTCCTCTTTTTCCAGAAAAGTAGACAAAATTCTGTTTTTTCAGTTACATATATTATAGCCACATCAATTCTGCAAGCATTCCAGAAAGAACGGTGCTGATTTATCACTTGAAATATGATAGTGATCTATTTTCAATAAATTTATATACAAAGTGCATGAGGAGTTCTCCATGTATGACATCACAGATTATGCTAATTGGCTATACGTTGCCAATTTAAGGATGCCCAGCACAAGTGGAAATAATAACTTTGAAAATTCATAACTTTTGAACGGATTATCCGATTTTGCTCAAATTTTCACAGTTTGTTCATCTGATTTTTCTTCATCTTCTGACAGTACATTATTGTCTGGGTGTAATTCCCCTTTAAATATCAACCATCTTATTCAAATTCACAACATTGTCAGGTTACTTATAAACACTGACAAGCAATGAACTTTATTTGTTACACTTGTTTTTTTCTCATTCAGGGTTGTGATTCTGATAGACCTGTCTCTATCCAATGTCAACTATCTGGTCCACATCCAGCATTCAGTCAGGTTACTCCTTGAACAGCAGCTTGCCAACAAAGAAGCCTTCAACATCATCGGGTAAGATACGCGTAGTTAATTCATAATCTATACGCATTAACACACTGTTGGACAGCAAATCTGTGGACAATTATGTCATGTATAAAGATAATGATGATATATATGACAACGGTATCGTTTTGTTAGTCAACTGCAATTCTTTTTGTTTAAATTGTTTTTGCCCAATTATTGCTGGCCTTGCATTTCATGGACAATGGATAAAACAAAGTAGACAAATACCATAATTCCTCATGTACAGCGTTGATATACATGTATTAAAAGTAATGATGAAGAATATAAGTCCCACAACCAGTTTTTTAATGATATTTTCCATTTCGGAGCATGTTGTATTGTTTGATACATGGAATAACTGGTTTTGCCATCAATATACATTGCACAACAGAGTTATATCATTTATTTCAAGAGCTGTTGTAATGATAGAGAAATCCTTAGCTTTTATCATACCAATGCCCTGTTATATTGTGGTATAGGATAAAACAAATTATTAACCGTATCAGACATCCGAGCCATGTGATTTTTACACTTTATTGCCCCGTAAAAGACAGAGCGGTCAATAAATTACTTTATTGCCCGCAGTCAAATGTCTATGGGATTTTGCGTGTAAAAACAGCGGGCAATAAATTCACATGCGAAATACGTGGACCGTGATCTCGCGAGCAACCACTTTTAATTTTGCAATTGGTTTACGTGCATAAATTCAGCGCAGTTTTTGTGCATTGAGCTCGCGACGTGCCTTGTGAACACACATGGAAGCGCCCAGTTGGAAGAAGTTTGCTTCGTTTGATGACAACGAACTCGATGGAATTTTGCAAGATAGGAATGCTGAAAATACTAAGAAGGCAACTAAACAAGCAGCCAATATTCTGAAGGAATATTTTGCTTGAAAAATCTTCAGCTTAATCTGGAAACTGCATGTGGACAAAAAACTCTTGCCTCTATATATTCTTGCGAAATGCTGGTAAGAAATGCTGGTAAATTTACCTTTTTGGATTTTGTGTTCGCTCTAGATATCTGATTTGGTTAATAATAACAATATGGACTATCTCTTTCGGGAGACACAACATTTATGGCCCTGAATAGAATCGTATTGCCCTCGTCTTCGACTTGGGCGATACAATTCTACTCAGGGCCATAAATGTTGTGTCTCCCTCAAGGCTAGTCCATATTATATTAATATTGACCATCATTTGTCCAGATATATATAAGAACATGAAAGTGTGTATTTTTATAAGTGAAAGGATGCGAACTCAATGTTAATCTATGAATCCTGACGTGAAAAATATTTTTTTCCTTCTAGGTTTGGTAGCACAGCTCGAGCCTGGAGACCTTGCATGCAAGAACCCACACCAGCGAATCTGCAGAATGCCTGGAAGTAAGTTAATCATCTTCATTACATTAAAGGCCTGATCAAACCGCATCCAGCACTGTCACGGCACAGCATGTATGAATTATTTGGGTCCTAATTGGCCAGCTACACTACACCCCGCAAGGGATGTTAAACAACTTGCCAATCACAGAGTAGACATGCAGTGATGCCGTGCCTGATTCAGTGTGACCAGGCATTTATTCAACAAGAGGCTCCCGTATAATTGATAATCTAGTATGATTGTTTGAAGTTCTTTGATGAATCTTCTGAAGAAAAGACATATTTTTTTAAATTGTAATGCCTTTACTGATGTTAACAAGTACTTGCATTAAGAATTTTTGAAAACTCCTGACTGATGAATTTTTAATCAGTTTCTGGGAATAATTTTCCTGGTATCGCATCGCAAATTGCGATGCATTTTAGCATTATTATTACACAAAAGATATTTTGTTCAGCAACTTTTTCACATAGGACTATACAGTAAAATATTGAATATGTTTTCTCAATATCTATAACTGCTAATCAAATGTTAAAAGTAAAATTATTCCCTGTGTTTTTATAGAGACCATTTCCAGCAGGTAATGGGTTACATTACTAGATATGTATCTGTCTCTGATAAGAAAAAAAAACATTTTGAAGACAAGATGATATCTGAGCAAAGAACAGAAACATCTTTGAAATCCTTCTACATCAAAAGGATGTTACATTTACACTACTAAACATAAATTAAGAATCACTCTTGAATGCGTATTTGAAATTGTAATCAAGATTTTACACATCTAAAAATGACCAAATGCAACTGTTCTGGATATCGTCAAATATGCTGTAATCAATCACACTGAGTGATTTAAGTTATTGAATGAAGTCTCTCGCTGCAGTACACATCCCAAAAAGTATGACCGTTCTGAACTGGTTGAATGAAAAACTAATTTTTATTTTGTGTAGTGTAGTATAACAAGTTCATGTGTCGTTGAAGTTTGGAATCTTTCAATTATAAATATTAATTTGATCCATCTTTATTTTCCAGATGGGTCCTTGGTTTGGAGTGTAATGGGAGTAGGAACTTCATGTCTGGTCTGAGGTTAGCTCTGGAGAATGATGAAGACAGGAAACAGAAATCAGGTATGTTGAGATTTCCTGCCTTATAGGGTCAGAAAGATTATAAAAAAAAAAGAAATCTTGACCAAGAATATCGCAATTCAGATAATATAAAGATTACTTTTATCTATACGAGAACTCATAGACCCGTATTCTGTTGTCAGGTATAACTTAAACTAGAGTTTAAATCTGTGGTTGAAGTATGGGAAGCCAAACGAGGCTTGAATCTATAACAGTCAGCGTTTAATTTACCAGCACATTTGGCACTCATAGTATTAAAAACTGTCTTGGAATAAAAACTTAGATAGTTTTCTACATTTTTAGAGAATGGGAAAAGAGAGCTCAGTGTTAACATAAGAATTATACAGTTTGAATAAAGTTTTGGCACTTTGGGCTACCCATACTTAAACCACCATTTTAGACTCGAGTTTAAGTTAAACCTGACATCAGAATACTGGCCGTTGAGATTAAGGTAAACTTAAAATACTCTGCAAGCAGTATGTTTCACTACTTGTCACTGTTGGCTTCTTCAGACAAATGAACTTGGACAGAAAATGAATAGCTTTTATTCATGATTCCATCTGTTTTTCATTAGTTTCAATTGTAAATTGATTGCTAGTAGATGATTTAAGATTTGATTATCTTCAGTACTATCTGCTGCCTTCACCCTTTTACACCCTATACCAACTGGGAAGGAGGACAATTTTACAACCCTCCTTCACAAATTTTTGCGATCACTCCACTTGGCAATTTTTCATGGTGGCATGACTCGATGAATTTTACTTTCAAGTCTTTCTCCACTGTTAAGATTATTTTTGCGAAAAATTTGGTATATGTTTTATACATTGCCATGACATTTTTTGGTAATGCATGTCAGAAAATGGCTCAAAGATGTGATTTTTTGTACAAAGTAATGAACTTGGTCCGAAATAGCCCAGTTAGAATAGAGTTAATATTGATTCTTACATTATTCATATATTATGATATTAACAGAATGTTCAGCTAATTCTCCCCCTTTTCTCCATTCTTTACCTCCAGTCATTGGAGGTCTGTACCTTTTCACGAGCGGCATTCCCGACCAACCCTCGGACGTCATCTGCTCTTTCATGGAGGAAGCCTCGGCCGGCCACTCCACCAAGGTCCACACCATCCTCTTCAACATTGATGACTATGACAACGCTGACAACAGCATCCCTGGTCGCTATGCCAACATTACGCAGACGGCCGAGTGCCTGCGGACACTGGGTCATGTGACTGGTGGGCGGTTCCATTGGTTTCGTGAGACGGGGATCATCGAGAGCGATGATATTAAGTTGATTCTGTGTGAAATGGACAAGGCTGTCAACTACTCCCAAAAAGTAAGTTTGTCCTGATTTGTTCATTGTACAGTTAAAGCTGACTATTTCAGCCTTCAGAAGCAAACAGAAAAAGCGAATTTTGTAGATCTTGAAAGAGACTGGTTCTGTAATAAATAGTTTAATTTGGACGGAAACGATATAGATGACGAAAAGAGACAGGTGGTTACAAGCGAAATATAGCCACTATTCATATTTGTCTTTGTTGTGAATTCATTCTATTTGAGATGAAAGTAAAAATTCATAGATAATTAGACATTCAATTATATGATGAGTAATTATGACATGCAAATTTCACATTTCTGCTCAATACAAGTGCCAAATACCAGTGCGAAAGATACAATTAAATCAGAATGATAGTACTATTCTACTATGTCTTGCACCTTGATAAAATATCCTGTTGCATAACTTTGTTTTGTTCTGCATTATTTGAAAGATATATTTTGGTATATTTTTTTTTGATAGACAATAATGTCTTAATACTCCTTTTATTTCAACAGTGTGCAATGCTGGTGGAATCTGTGAAAAAGAGATCACCAAAATATGTGAGTATAATGAGAGTCTACAGACGTTCCAATACAAAGATTACTTATAACATATATCATAATTTCCTCTTCCCAGTATAAAAATAAATTTGAAACTTCACTCTGTAAAGGCTGTTTCGTCTAATTATCTAACAATTTTTTATGGAACAAGGAGGGAAAATTCTGTTCCTTGTTAATTCACTGTCTCTCCACCTCTTGTCCCGCTATGTGGTAAATTACTCTACACCAAACTATTTTAGATGTCATGTTTGTTATGAATGGATGAAAAAAGTGGCATCATAGTTAACCTTCTTGGGTACTATTCATGTGATGAAATTTCCACAATGTACTTCGCTACTTTACCAAAGCTGAAACAAAGATGCACATGAGAATGAAGATACTTAACACCTGAAATATTGGGAACATACTCTAGGTTAAACCAATGGACCAGTTTTGGGATAGATCATCATGGCGCTTCAGATATTAAACTACTTTGTGAGCTGCAGTAAAAGTATTACCATAATGCAGTTTTTCAATGGCAAATTAGAGCATGTTCATAGTTTATTTGAATAAAATCGATCAAGAAATGGCTAAATTATTGCAAAATGAAAAATGACGACAGCATTACTCTCCCCAACACAACGTGCTTCAAGAATGCAAAGTCACACACCGCAGACAATACCACCGATCCATCCGCCCATTCTGTGCGGATCGTCCGCGCGAATCTTTCATCTCACCGCATAGGAATCACGGGTGATTGGCATGTTCGAAGTAAAAGACGACAGAACGTGCGAAAATATTTGTCCACATGTAGTGTAGGCATGTAAAACAACTTGTGAATACATCAGCTCACTTTCTGCATTCCAACCACTATGAATCTTTACCTTTAAACATCAGAAATCTAAACAATTATAATGTCAATATGAATTACACAAGTTCCAATTCATTACCTTTTATAAACAGGATAACAAGAACAATGAAGAGACAAAGATGCTACCGATGAGACCGTCTTCAGGCAAGAAAGCTCTCACAGCCCCCAAGCATACTGAACTCAGTTTGGCTAGATTGGTAAGCAGATATTTGATATATGATAGTCATATTCGTAGTGATGTGGTATTTTCAACGCTTCAAAAGCTGTAACTGGTCTTATTATATTTACAAAGACTGCATTGTTGCGATTGGTAATTATCATAATAATCATAATCTTTAATTCTCTGTTTTAGCAAAAGATTCTCCGCTTTGATCCTATTTGCCGCAAATCTTCTGCACTTCTACATGAGTCTGAATTTCTATGATCCTATAGCTGTGTTTTTTCTCTTTACTACTACTCAATTTGAATCATTAAATTTCACCTCATATTTCTTTGTGTTATAATGTTCAGATATAAGCCATATTAAGTAAAACCAAAAATGTAGTATTTATAGGTTTCTAAGTGACCTCTGGACATAAGAAAATTAAAGCTTTGCGCTGGTTATATCAACTTCTCGTAGTTTGAATAGGAGTCATTGTGTGGCATGATGGGATAATATTTCATTTAGGGTTAGAGAATGTGTTTAAATTTTAGAACTATTTTTCTGCAATATGTACCCCAAATGCCATTTTAATACTCTTTTACTACATGTTTTTATAATGGTAATTATCAAAGAAAATGCAATTTGTATTTTGTGCAGCAAATTCAGGACAACAAGGAGAGGGAAGAGAGAAGAACTACAGCATGGAGACCAAGCAGTGCCACCAAGAAGGCTTTGGTTCCGACACGTAAGTGGAGCATTAACAGACCATTTTGTGATAAATCAATTTCTTAATTCTGTAAATATGTTTGATATTAAATATGTGATTTACAGTGAATGGAATGGGAGCTGGTATTTTATCACCAATCAAGATCATTCTTATTTCTGAGTTTTCATTATGTAGGATCAACTTTTTAAAAGGACCATTGATGTTTCATTTGAAATGAATGATTGTAGAATTCCATTAAACTTCATAATTTCTTTGTTTGTAATTATATAGACAAAATCACTGATCGGATATGTTTTATTAAAAAATGAAGTTTTACTTTGAATAGTACTTAAATATCATGCCAAATGCAAAATTGAAATAAATAGGATATTACGTTATAATAGTCTGACTAACTCATCATCATATCTCCCTGATGTAAACTGTTTTATATTTTGTGTGTTTGCAGCTCCTGAGCCAGTAGTAAATCCCCACAAGGTCAACCATCTAGCCAAAAATAGCAGCGAGAAAGAGAAGAAGAAACGTCCTTCGAGTGCCAAGAAACAGCCTTTCTACACTGAAAACAAGAATGATGTTGGTAAATATGCCTTGTGCTTTGGATTTCATTTTGAATGTAGTTTGATTCTTTTCATACATATTAGACTGCTATTGTATCATGTCTGATCAGTAATGTCCTGGTAACTTGGACTTTGCTGGACAAATCCCTAAGTAAGAATTGAAATAATCTCACAGTGTTTTTATTGCCATAACTGGAGTGCTGATGCAGAAAGTAAATTATGTTGGTAAATATGCCTAGTTCTGAGGATTACATTTTGAAGGGTTTTTTTTTGTATTAGACAACTATTGTATCATGTCTGATCAGTAAGGTCATGGTAACTTGGACTTTGCTAGACAATTACAACTTTAATATGTGTTGCTATTTCTTATTCATTGTAGAGTTTTATCCATTGTAGAAGTGTTTATGAACAGTCTGTTTGAGATTGCATCCAAATAATGCCTATGAACATACAAACAGATACAAAAGAGAGACATACAAACTATACCTCGGGAATATTTTATCAAGACAACAAAACTTTATTAATGATTCTCAAAGTCGTTCTTATAACTTATCCTGTATGTAGTGATGACAACAACCATCTATTTTTTTTTAATGCAATGACTTTGAATGGGAAAAAATGATAATACTGCCTCTGAGTGTTGTTAGAATCACTATATCTAATCTAGGGCCTGTAACGTAAAAGGGATATGATTAATTTGAAATCAATCGTAATCCTTTTGTAAACACTTTTCCATAGACTTACGATTTACCTAATGAGAACTGAATTTTATAAATCCCATAGACTTTGTTCTGGGATTATCCAGTTCCAGTGGTCAATGTGTTGATATTAATTATAAGTTTTATTGCATCTTTTATGTTACTGGCCCCTGGTATGTATACAAAATTATCCCTCCCTCCCTCTCAACCCTTCTCTCTCTCTTTCTCTCCATCACCCAGGCACAGTCTTCAAGCAGTATCCCGATGGGAAGAAGGCAGGCAAGAAGGTTGTTCCTCATCCTTGTATACCAGATAGAGAGGACATCATGACATCAAACCTGGTAGGGACAGTCCCACACTAACACATACAGTGTATGCTCATTCTATTAGGTCAAAGCAAAGCTGTTTGGATGCCCTCATCCGACCCGCCCATTGAAAATGTTCCCCTCACTTTTCATGTAAAAAATTGAAAAAGCACAGCAAACTTTTAAATGAATGTGTAGAATACAACCTAAGAAGTTATTTTCAGATGGTACTTGGCTTTGCACTCCATTCCAAGTCTTATTTTCTGAATGAACTGTGCCTTTGAAAATAAATGAAAAAAAAACTTTTCCAACCGACTAATGGCATCTGAGGCAATCAAAACATTTTTTTGGGGGATGGCCTTATCATTAATCACATTTTTAGAAACAAGTTATCATGTTGTATTTTATTCATTTGGAACAGTACTTAAATAACTTGTTGAATTTGCAAAAATCTATGTGGTGGCAATCTGTTTTTCGAACAAACAGTAGACCCCGTTAAAGAACTATTTCTATGTTAAAATTCTTTGTTACGTTTGTGCCCAAATTGATTTTTGTTTCCTATTCGTAAATTTCTTAGCTTTTGCTTCGTACATCAGGATCAATGTTTTGCTCCTTGTCTGAGTCCCCCCCCCCAAAAAAAAAACAAATGCAAACTTCATATTGAGTGCGCTTCAGAAGCTTGAATCACATTCGTCAATGTTTTTAGCAATTTTGAAAACTAAGTTTCTAACAGTGCACTTGTCAAAAGTATTTTTTCCATTTATAAAACAAATTAACTCATTACATTTAGAAAAGTATGGTAAACATCAACTGAAGGTATTTTGTAAGACATATAAATTCCAATGTGGATCAAAATCTTATTTCTGCTGTAATGTTTTAACATTGGACATTGATCACTTCTAACAATTCGTACTCTTCTTACAGTGGTTGAAGAAGTATGGCTTGGGCAAGTTACGCCTTGACCTCACCAAGCTAGTCTCGGGACCAGACTGTGCCCATGCCAAGCGTCACATCAATACACTCAACAAAACTGTATCAGCCAAGTAAGTTCTGAAATTACTACCTTTTTCAACATATTCAATTCATAGATAAGAAAAAAGGACAAGATAAAATTTTATTCTATGCCCTGCGTTTTTTTGCCTTTGATGTATTTATAGATGTTAAGAAATTCAAATTGTTCCTCCTCCATGTTATAGAACTTAATCAACAGATGTGCCATCATATGCATAAAGCAATTAGACTGTGCTACGTGACAGCATTTTCTCTATTTTTTGTTGCTATTCCAGGTATTGCACTATCTTTCCGAGTGTGAACATCAAGGTATGTGATTTTCATTATTTTCTTTCTTCAATTTTGTTTTATAACTAACAAGTAAAATTGTGAAAAAATGAGATGAGGGGATCGAGAATGGGGTGTGCTCAAATCTCAATGGAATAGTTACAAATTCACAAACATCAAGACCACTGAAAAGGGAAATAATTTAATGATACTTAGGGGGTGTTGTTCAAAATTAACTGCAAATTAACTGCAACTTTGCACATTGTAAAGCACATTTCATTAGCGCACGGTATGCGCGTTTAACAAGACGCACATGAAACAATGATTCTGATTCGCACGTTCCGATCAACTGCAACTTGCGATCAATTGCAACTTTTAAACAACACCCTCTCATGTAATTAAAATTATAAAAGATTAGACCTCACCTGTAAACAAATTGAATTAATTTTAACAAGATATCAGTGCCTGAAAATTGCATGTCCGAAATAAAAACTATCAATTTAATTCTTAATTTGAATAACAGTATGGGAAAGAGAAAAAGACTTATATTGTGTCATCCTGTTGGAAATATACGGTAGTTCTTGTTTTCTTTTTTGCAGTGTGGGAAATTGAGTCATAGCGACATCTTCATTATAACAGCATGAAAAATGTCAAGAATGTTTATTCTAGTACTGTATAAGCTGAGATTTTTGCGGTGGTTTTATTTTCGCTAATTTCGCGGTTATCGCCTTACAAAAATTTCCACTGTATATGATACGCATTCATTTGTGTACAAACACTGTCAAAATGTGAAAATAACAACACGCCAATGTGTCAAACTGGTCAGAAATCGTGAAAATATCTGTGTGCAAAAATATTCGCTTATACAGTTATTGTTTCTCCATTTTTCTCCAGGGTAAAGTGCGGCACCTCCAGCTACAGGCCCATGAGCTGCTGGAGTATGAGCAGCAGGTGGAGTCGGTTCTCAGGAGATACCTACGCAGGCTCCAGTGGCTCCTTGGAGCTAGCAGGAGAACATTTGGAACCGTTGTGGAGAAGAGGGTAAGTTTTAATGTTTAGATTTTATGTCGTGTTTTCGAAGTATGTGTCTGGGCATTATTAAGTTTCCTGATATTCCAGAATTTACCCTTGTATTGAAAAGTGTTTTAATTCATAATCTTTTCTCACATACATATACAACGGGCACAAGCTGAAAGATTTGCTCACAAATTTTATTTTTTAATATGTTAAACTTGAAATTTTGCATGAATCTGTAATAACATACCATTGTAACATTACTGCCATTGTCCATTTCAATTTCCACTTTATTGTCTCGTATGGAACCAATGGACACAAGGTGTACAAAGTATATCTAAAATTTTGCTTACTGTATTACAAAAGATCAGTATTAAATATGTATAATTATTATGCTTAATACTGTGGCTCTCCTCAAATATTAGTGCATCTGGTAACAAATTAAGCTTACCTTTAATTTTGAATTTTTTATTTTATATTATAAGGTGTATCTGATCTAGCATCACCATATTGCATACATTCTGATACACCAAGAATGGTTGAGTTACCAAAACATGGTGTTTTATCTGCAGGTGAGGGGATTGATAATTCTCTAAATTAGCTCTCATTATCGCCAAAATATTCTTTCCTTTTGTTTTCAGGTGATTGTTCTGGTGGACACATCTGGCTCCATGGTGAATCATATGGAAGACTTGAAGAAGGATCTTGTAGCTCTTATCTGGGACCAATTCAAGAGAGAGAACATCAGGTAATTTTAGAAGTAAATAAAGTCAAGTTTGCATAAGTTGAAGATTTTTACAAGTCCCCTTCTCTTTATGTTCTACTGTTTGTATAAGTTGAATTTCCTCTTAATCGAACATTGGAGTCTAAACATTGTTGAACCAATCCTTTTCAATTTAGTCCCTTGAAACAAGTTTAGAAATTGAGAAGATATACAAGATACCAATTCTTTAAATACCAGCCAAGAAACATTTGCATGATAATCTCAATTTATACCCATTTATATTTCTCTCTAACTTCAATATTATTCAATTCTTTGTTAACCTGACCCGAGAATTATGGACATATTTGAAACCAGTTGAGTAGTGATATTGTCCAATATGAATTCATGACGTAGATTTTAATTTGACATAATTTTTTTCATATCTTTCTAGCTTCAACATCGTCCGTTTCTCCGCCGACATCGAGCCTTGGAGGCCGAACATTGTTGAGCCGACTGATGCAAACTGTAACGATGCAGTGAGATGGGTGTCTACCTTTGTACCGGCCGGCAACACATGCACCTTGGAAGCTATCAGTGTAAGTTTTATGGATAATTATCTCCCACTCATCAAAAATACATTTTCAATTATCTTAGGACTTTTGTTCCCCATATCAAAGGGATTTTGTGTTTTAAAGTAATTGAACAACAACAGGGTAGTTAAAGCCATTAGACATTTTTTGTCAAGTAAGATAATTGAAAAATTCAATTTACTTCTTTTGCTTTTACCACTATGAATTAAATTTAATAACATAGATTGAGAAGATGATTAAATCATGTTAGATACAAAGGTCAAAGCTAATCGTGAGAACTAGTACATACCTACGTTAGTTTGATATTTCATACTGTTGGTAATTTATACAACAATGTCAATGGTAATAATGAGTTGGAAACATGTTGATTCTTCGCTTGTCAAGACAAAGATGCTTTGAAAAATTTCTTTAATTCATATTTTTGTAACTTTTTTCCTGTCATGATGAGTTTAGGGAGTACTGGACAGCATTGTCACTTGAATTATACTGTATCGTAATCACGCTCTGATATCTGTAAGTTTCCAAACTCCCAAAATTACCCCTTAGATTCTGCAAAGACTCTGGAGTAAACAATAAGTGGGTGTAGTTTAAAAGTTGCAAATGATCGCAATTTACAGTTGATTGGAACACGCCGATCAAAATAATTGTTTTCATGCGCGTCGTGTTAGAAGCGCATATCACGCATGAATGAAATGCACAGTACAATTTCCAACTGATTTGCAGTTGATTTGCGATCAATTGCAACATTTGAACAACACTCCCTATGTGAACACATAAAATCAAAGCACTTTCTTTGTGAGTTCTCTAGGTGCTGAAGGGTTACTATCTTTGCCATTTTACTTGTTTGTTTACAAAATAACAATCCTTTCCTTTCTTTTTCAGGAGGCATTCCGAGAAAAGGAAGTCGATGCAATCTACCTCCTCACTGATGGAAAGCCAGATAGCAGCACATCAAAGGTCTTCAGAGAGATTGCTCAGGTCAACACAGTCCGAGGGGTCAAAGTTCACGCCATCTCATTCAACTGCAATGACGAGTAAGTTGTTCTATAAATTTGTTTTAACCTGTACTATAGAGGGGTTAGTGACACAAAGAGGTAACTCCAATTTGATCATTTTTAGAACAAAATTTGCTTTGTATTTCTTAAAGATTTTGTTTTGTATTTTTCTGTCGATGAAAATAAAATTCAAAAGGACGATTGGTGTCTCTATGATAAGAAGCATTAGCCGTCATTGTGTTTTTTAGATTTTGAAAGGCCATATTTTCCTGAATATTTGGTACAAAATTGTAATTTTCGACTAAAATGGGTTACGTCTTTGTGTTATCAGACCCTGATACATGCTCTCAAGCGTAAATGTATGATCGATCAATTGATTATAAAACTACCTGTTCGAATGATGACCACACATTTGTGTTAACCCATTGACTACTGGAATCAGGTAATCCCTGCACAAAGTCTTTGTGAATTACAGAATTCAGTATCAAAAATGGGTTAACTGCCAACATACATGTATTGCCAAATGTAAATGGAATTTGTTTTCTGGTCCTTATGCATGGAAATATGCAGGGGAGATGCTCAGTAGAAGCTATCATGTGCTCAGGGTAGAGCACAAGTTCGACATCTTCCCTACATATTTTTCGCATTGGAATCAATATTTTCCTATTGTATGTCTACTATTATTGTGAATGTATGATTTTCTTGCAACCCTTCTTAAATATCTTATCTACTTTTCTTCCAATTAGATCAGCAAACACGTTCCTGAGACAACTGTCTGCCATGTGTAGAGGGCGCTATCACCGTATCTTTGCCGGAATGGATGGAGACCTCGCTGTCCATCGGCTGCTTGAAAGTGACTTCAAGGACACAGATGTTAGTAATTCATAATGGAATATTCTAAAGATGAGTGTCTAACATTATCATAATGGCACTCAAGATATTTTCTTTTTATTAAACATTATTTTAAGTTCATTGTTACTCCTTCCGAAATATATTATATTCGTAGTAACTTTTCTCTGTTAAAAATTCGCTTTTTGACTGTCTCTAAAAACTGGCACCAACTATTTAAGACAAGATGTGTGTAGAATGGGGTAAATTATCAGGGAAAACTGAACATGATAATATTGTCAATGTTTCCATTAGGGTCTCAACCAATTTACTATTTTTCTCTAATGGAAAATATATGGAATAAAAAGTTTGCTACAACTATACTACATAAACCTATGTCAATCCCTCCAAATATTTTGACGAGACTCAACTTAAAACATCTCGAAACAACAATTTAAAAAGCCAATACCAATACCTAGAACATTGTTTTTTCTTTCTTTTCATATCAAGATCATTACAGTAACATATTTGAATCAACGTAAATTAGAAGATATTTTGAAATGTTGAAATGATGTCAAGTTTTAATGTGTATTTTCATTATTTTTTTTGCAATTTAGTACCCAGTACTGCCAAAGTTTGAGAGTGATGACATGAGACTCCTTACAGCTGAGATTGAGCAGGCCAGGCACTTCTTATCTCAATCTAGATCCTTTAGAGAACTGTTTGGGACTACAACAAAGCCCCATGAGAAAGGTGAGTATTTACTGCAATAATCGTATGATCCAGTATTCTTTCTTCCCCTGAACAAGGACAGAACAGACCCAAACAAAAGACAAACAGTTCCTCTGGAATTTGAATATGCAGTTCGTTGTATTTCATAGAGGTTCTGTTATGTTTTAAGGTTGAAATTGGGTAACATTTATCGTCTGCATTGATAACATCTTAAGTTTTTTACTTGAATGTTATTGTTACAATTTGTATCTGTTTAATCAAACCTGTATTCCTTATTCTATGAATCAAGTTTAGGGTTACTAAAATGAAAAAAATTCTAGTGAACAATTATTTGGAGTAATTATATCTTTCGAGGTAGGTGAATAAATGCACTGTGGTATGTCTTGAACTGAAAGCCAATAATTTACAATGACTCTATTTAATGACTTACAAATCTATTATGATAATATGAAAATGATAATTGCATATTTATATTGCACAATTTCTATTACAAGACAATAATGATATGCTTTTTTTTTAATTTCTCCACAGACAAGTCAAGATGCGAGAAGGTAGCTCAAGCACATCAAAGATTGCAGAAAACGTGAAGCAAAATCAGAGGAAATGTTCATCTTTTGCAATCAAGATGTCTAAATCCATGCTGATTTGATGCTTTCTTTGAACCATTTGATCATGTAGAAAGCATGTTGTCAGATGATGGTTAATCCAAGGAGTCCTATTTTGATTTTTGAAATATCAAATATATTAATTCAAATAGCAGTTGTTATATTTGTGACTTGGAACTTGGGTATTCCCTAGAGTTAATGACCCTTTTAATTAACGATCAGACTTCCTAGCTAATACAAAAATCACAAGCTCAATTCTAAAGACATGCTGGTGACTGAAATTTCATATTTGAGCTTCACCAATGGGTTTAAGTTGAGAAATCCAATGGCAGTGATGATGGATACAGTCAACCCTGCCCATCATTGACCTTGCATAAGTTAAATAATCACCTAATGAAGTCTAAGGGGTGTTGTTCAAAAGTTGCAATTGATCACAAGTTGCAGTTGATTGGAATGAACCAATTTAAAATCATTGTTTTATACACGTCTTGCTAAAAGTGCATACCACGCGCCAATGAAAATGCAACTGATTTGCAGTTGATTTGTGATCAATTACTACTTTGCAGCAACACGCCCTATGATTTTATTAAGTCTCCTTTCTGTTAATTCTATTGTTTTTACCTCTCTGAAATAAAAATTTCTTCTATGAAAGTCTAAGCTATTTCTTTAGTCTCAATAGATTCAATTTCGGCAGGGTTGACTGTATATTGGTTTCCTATCAATACACAGATATGAAAAGAAAGATGATCATGGCTTTGAGCCTTGGTGTCTAACTGTATAGAATTGTGCTATCAGAAAAGAAAAGGGTATAAGTGAATGCAAATCATGCAATGACTTGTAAGGATAAGAAACTACAGCATTTGGGCTTTGTTTTTATTTCTCATTGTATTTGGTATGTGTAGACAAAATTTTAGCTCTTTATTGTCAATTCGTTAATTCAATGGAAGAATTACAACAGAGTCAGCTTTGTATAGATCTGTCTTTACAGATGTAAAATCCCATGTAGATTAAATTTGGTTGTTGCAATATTCTATTATATATATGAGTAGAGTATGCCACATTTACAATTAGGGCCAATGTTATGTATTTAAGTATAATTTCTTAGGCTATCTCCTGTTCATGTTATGTTATGTTATAATGATGTGAATTTCTGTCGAGTGATTCCATGTAGTGAAGTGATGATGTATATACAAAATTCATTTCATAGTTTACATGAAATACCATTTAGCTGAAATAAAATTAGCTGCTCTGAAAATAAGTAGATATGCAGTATTATTAGACATCTTTTGTATAAACTGATTTGATGATATCCATTGAAATTTTGGACAGTTTTGAGTTGAATGCTTCAGTCCACATGGGTAACTTTACAACTGTCTATTTTATTGCGTTGTCACTGCTTTTTCATGTAAGAATTATGCTATGTTGCAAGAAAGTTGAAATCAGCTGCAAAACTGTTATCTGCATTCCCCATTTGTAATCTTAATCTGTTCAAACTACATCATGTGATTCGTAACATAGCTTGAACAGATTGAGATAGGAAATTGCCAATTGATAACAACCTTTTTTCAAATGGAGATGCCCAATTAATGATTTAACAGAATTATTCAATGATTAGTTCAAATATGATGTGCAATATTGCTGATTTGATAATTGTAATATACAGGGATTTATGATATCACATGTAGGTAAAGTACCTTTGAACATGATGCTTTTTAATCCCCAATGGGTCAGTTAATTATCTCTACTACTGTTGTGAGAACATGTGAATGATAATATAATACTTGCAAATATTGTTCTAGACTTTCTTTTCAGAATAACAGGGGTCAAAATTTCTATCATCTCATTGTCCAATGGCAATTGAATTGAAAGAATTGGCAACTATTCAGGAATGTTGTTTGAATAAATTATGTAGATTCAGGACACTATTGAATAGCTGAGTGTACGGTTACTTTTGTGACGTTTTCTCTTACGAGAAAACATTTCGTACAGCTGTTTGTTATTCACATATTACAATTACAGGGGTTGGTTCCCCTTTAATATTACAAAGTGTTCACTGCCTACTCTTAGCATATCTGTAGAGTTAAGATAACATTGAAGCAATGTGACTTGGTAGATGGTACCCTTTTTGTGAATGCCATATTTGTGTTCTTGGCATTAGCTAGTGTTATGTATGTGTGAGTATGAAATCGGTTTCATGTTCTGTTTTTATTGATCTGTAAATATTTCCTAAAGGAATCATATGTATAAAAAGGGTATAGATATATATTTTGCGATTTTTCCTTGTTCATCATGAATAAGTAGATCAGTTGTGTATAAATAATGGTATTCATTGGTTTGAAGAAAATATATTGTGTTTAAAATTACTCACAGTTCATTTATCTTTAAATTTTGTTCCCTTGTTGCAAATCCATGTCTTTGTGAATTCTACAATAAATTATGTATTGTATTTGTTTATGCCAAACCTTGTATAAATATTCTAATTTGGAATTTAGATCACCTTGAAATAATTATAAAAATATTTTGATGAATACGAGGGGTACACATGACAATATACCGTGATAAGAAAATTGTACAGTCTCATAGACAGCCAATTAAAAAAATGCAGTGCCCTCTTAAAAATCTTAAGAAAATGATATTCTCATGTCAACATTGAACAATTTAAAAATGGGACACTTTGTACAAAGTTTCAAATCAACACAATTCAAGTATAGTTTGAGTGTTATTAGGATTTGCAGCAATTACTAAAGATTTTTTATTGACTGGCACAGAGTTATGACAATACTGGCAAAATCATGACATTCTACAGCTATATGCATGAAATTGACATTTGATGTAAGTAGATTTGACCATGCTATTCTGAACATGGTTGTATCAAAGTGTTGTCTGAAAAATAAGGGGATAAGAGGCTTAAAACGGACATACCAACCAACCAAAAAACATATATGCAGTCATGAAAAATCAAAATCACACATAATTTAGGATAGTTTAAAATTTGTGCATGCAATGTAGACTGTGTAAAATATTATGATAAAACAGAAAAAGAAATGCAAACAAAACAAAACAAAAATGATTAATGATAAAAGTAAGTGAGAAAAGAAATCTGTCTTGGTGTGAAGTGTGGATTAACTTGTTCATTATGGGGACCTATGTGACATTTCACTGTTGATAAACCTAGCAATCATGTACATGCGAGTTATAAATTCAAGAATATTGTGAGATAATTATTTATGTCAATTGATGTATTTTTCCCTCAGCTCATCAACTATGGGAATATAATTTTCAGCTGAAAAATGTAAGACATTTTGTTATTGTTATTAATTTGTATTGTTTTGTATTTTGTAGTTTTCATATTTTTACAATTTTTGGGAGTGGGGATTGTTATCTTCAAATCAAGAATAATGTTGGATTAGGTAAGGTGCATAGATAGATGAGAGGAGAGGAGGAGTAAGATAGAAAGATATATATATATATATACAAAGAATGAGAAAGAGAGAGAGAGAGGGGGAGAGATAGAGAGAGAGAGAGAGAGAGAGAGAAGGGAGAAAGAGATGAGAGAGAGAAGAGAAGAAATAGAAGGAGAGCGGGGGAGAGGGGCAAATATATACCGGGGTTAAGAGGTGAGGTTTGTGGCTTGGCATGGTAGTTTTCTGATGTTATTTTCCGTAGTGGTCCTTGTATTGTAATCNTTGGGACAAGAGGTATGTTGGGTTTAGAAATGAGTACAGAAGATTAATATTTATGATTTGTTATAATCAAAATCATTTTAGGACCTCGATGTACAGTATATGAATGAGGGATTATTTTGCAAGAGTAGGCGAATATTGAAAAGGAGAGTCTATCCACAAATAATACATTTTTTTTAACAGGAGAAAAAAACGTGAGGAGAAAAAAAAAAGTTTGAAGAAAATTGGAAAAGTAAGATATATACAAAAGTTATGAATTTGTAAAGATTCTAAATGAGCAGATCAGTAAAAATTTCCAAACATGAGCCCAATTTGACCGGGTGCATAGTTACTAACCAGAATTTATTTCATAGTTCTGGTCATTGGTGCTAAATTCATCATTTCTACAGGAAGATTCATAACTTGTATGAATGTAAAGACTAAATGGGGATATACATCGTGGACATATCTTGTACTTAAAGGCTTAGTTAAAGTTTTGAGGAAATCACATTCTTTTTGTGGAAAAAGTAACATTTTATAACATATCGATATGAATATAATATATGGTCAGTTGTGCACCTATTACATCATCAGTTGCCAATTTGTTTAAAAATTGTTGTCCGATTTTTCTCAAACTTTTTTTGTTCTGTATTAATTTTTCTGCTCCTGTTGAAGAAATATTATGTTGGGGGGTAGACTAGCTCTTCTTTTAATATGAAAAAATGAAAGTATGAAGGAAAAAAACTAAATAATACATTTTCACCGATTTATTACCTATTCTTTTCTTTCTTTTTTTTTTCTTTTTCATGAATATTTAAAGTAAACCCTGGGAATATTGCGACATGATAAACAAACCACTTTACTACGCGACTACTCATTCGCAAACAGCTGTATTCATTGACTTGGATCATTGGGAAGATCGCCCACCAAACCTCCCACGCACTGACTGTCCAATCACAGAGCTGCTTTGCCGGAGGAGATGTTTAATCAATTTGCATATCGGCAAGATGGCGTCCTTTTTTCTGTGATTGTTGTTTTGTGCGCAGCCAAAATGGACAAGGACCCGGTAAACAACTAATTTTAACATCGCCGTTATGGAGAGAAGTAAGTTTGAATTTATAATTTTTAATGGACTGTATTTTATATGATAAATATACTTGACATTGGAGACATTTAAGGGTTATCCAGGGCATCAAAATTATGAGAACATGTCTCGACAAGTTGTGAGTTTCAATACAAATTCCCCATGTAAGAATGGAG
>BQKZ01001299.1:65008-77506 GCA_036244855.1 Temnopleurus reevesii
CATGTCTCGACAAGTTGTGAGTTTCAATACAAATTCCCCATGTAAGAATGGAGTGGTCTATCGTAATCGGTGTGATACGAGAGTCGATCAAAATCATTTCTAAATTCCGCCTTTATTCAAATATATGGCGAAATAATTTGTCTATTAATCTGTATTAGGAAAAGCTATGATTATCACAGATACTATATATGGAAATATTTATAAGTGATATTATGGATGAAATTCCAATATTCAAGCATTTCATTAGGCGGTTTTCGCCTGTTTGAGCTGAAGCCAGGGTTTTGTGCTAATTTCCCATCGTAGTCCCACCGCAGCCGGTACACTGCTGGGCGTCCAAAGCCAAAGCCAAAGCAGGCAGATGCTAACGCACTAGGCCTACTGCTTAGCATTTCTAAGCCATAAGCCTGGCAGAGTCGAGCTAGCATGTAGCAGTAGGCTTGTCTCGGAAGGGTGAGGAGTGAGAACATTAAGGAGTCAGAACATTAACTTAAGGTGCCCCCTCCCTTCATAAAATTTTTTAGAAATGAAAAAGAATTCAGGATTTTTGGGGCGACACAATTTGGATAACATTCTGATTCTGACTATTTTTTTTTTACTTGTCGGCTGATTGGTGCGTAGTGTCTAGTGAAGACCCTTATTTAGTTTTTGTTTGAATATTTATTCAGTTATTTTTTGTTCTTGAAATATTTAGGATCGTACTAATTTAGGACATATTTGCCACTCCGTTTAAGAGCTATTTTCGCCATATATGCGCATACATGTATGATGCACGATTTAAGACCAACTGACATTTGATATATTTTTTGTAATGCTCAACAAGCTTGTGAACTAGGCCTACAGCTCGTCAGATTGAAATTTATTATTTAGAAAAAAGTGAAGACTAAAAGAACAAAAACTTGCCAGTACCTCATTTAAACCTCTTTCTGCAGTTTTTTTTCTTTTTTTTGCTCAATTCAACTTTTCGAGACTCCCCCCCCCCCTCCTGGCCCCCATCCCTGTTCTTGGTTGTCTCAAAAGTGCAAGTTCTTGTTTTGCTCTACCCTCACCCTTTCGAAACAAACCAGCTCAATAGGGCAAGAGCGGAGCTCAGATAGAGCATTTAGAGGGCAAGTAGAGTGGTAATGTAGAGCAAATGCAAACCAAGAAATTAACAACCAGTATAGCATTTAAACATGCCATCTCTCTAGTCACCTATTCAGAGGCACGAGACAAATTATCTAATATTATTACCCGGCCATAGCATAGCTGCCAAGTAGGCGCTTCTGCATTTAGAATAAATTCCTGCCGATACCCATTCACCACACCTGGGTTGAGTGCAGCACAATGTGGGTAAATTTCTTGCTGAAGGAAATATAACGCCCTGTAGGCCAACAATCTGCTTCTGCATGCACCATGTAAAAGTAATTTGGGAGAACTCTGCCCCTGGGCAGCGAGGTTCTGGATAGACATCATCGGTTTGGAGGAGTTTTTTCAATTTCTGATATTGAATTTTCTCTATACACCGCATGTAGTGCCAACTATCTTGATGGTAAATGGGCTGAATGTGCATGTACAATGTACATACCGATTTCATGTATGGCAATATCAAAATTGGGTCAGGTTATGTGTAATTACCTCACCCCATACCACCATAGGCACAGTATTTGATCGGTGCATCTATTTGGAAGCTAAGTAAGGCCTGCATGGATGCTATATGCCTCCGTGTCTAATCTTATTTTTGAAGTGAGTTGATCTTACTTAGCATCTTACAGATTTTCACAATTCAAACAGCAGTGGAAATGGAATTTTATTACTAATGATGTAAAAGTACTAGGTGTGAAAAAGCATTAAATCATGTGAATGGACGGTTCTGGAACTTGCAGCACATAGCAGTGTCAATGACTTTTACAAAAGTAATCAAACAAAAGTCATATAATGGTTTTGCATGATTTGTCGATCTCTTCATTCCCTGATCCATTCCGATTTGAATTGAAAAAATTGGTAAAAACATTGAAGATTAATGCTACTTATAGAATTTACAAAAAAATACAATGGTGTGATTGACCTTAGTTAGACTTAGTCAACTTCCAATTATATTAAGATTTAATGAAGATAATGAAAATGTTTATGAATTGCATTGGTAAAAGTTTCATCTTTTAAGTTAATGAAGCTTAAATTAAATCTTTGATTTTTGGTCAAGAATCTGCAACAATCTTTAATACGTGCCTTTATGGTTGTTCGAATTCAGGGGCAAATCTAGTACACACGCATTGCTTTCACTGCACGAGATCACTTCCCGACGAGATTTTTACTTGGATTTTCCTATTGGATATGAACAACCGTGAAGGCATGTATTGCAAACTTGTACAATGTTAAAGCAAATGACCAGATTTGTCCAGGGTATGGCCTGAAATGTTCAGGTCCTAAATGGCAGAGGGCCAAGTTCTCGGAGCCCCTGTAAAAATTGTGAACATGGAGGCAGAATTAAATTCAGAACAGAATGCTTGTAAATGTCATATTGATATTTCAAGAAATTCATGGAGTATTGAACTGATTTTCAGCCTGGAAAAGTGAAATTTGCCTACTTTGCAAAGGTTTCAGGCTCAAAGTTTATTCGAGGATAAAAATGTAATTTGCATAAAGCTAGAGTGCTTGTTTGCAAAAAATCAAAGTTAAAGGGAAAGACTAGTTTTGGGAGGAGGGCGCTTCAGATATTTAACTAGTTTGCGAGCTGCAGTAAAATTATTACCATAATGCATTTTTTCAATAGTAAATTAGAGCATGTTCATAGATTGTTTGAATGAAATCGACCTAGAAATGGCTTAATTATCGCAAAATAAAATAACCTGGTGCGGTCGTACTTCCTCACAGAACATGCTTCACGTACAAAATGAACGCGAACCCACACACCGCAGACAATACCACCGATCGCACCGCCAATTTCAGGCCGACACTCTCCCGCGCTAAAGCACTTAGCACACCGCAGGAACGATGGCGTATTGACCTGTTATACGTAAAATACATAGAATACGAGCATAAATGTACTCCTAATATCCTACATACATGTAGATATATTTAGGCATGTAAAGCAACTTGCGAATACATCAGCTCATTTAACATCAATTTCTGCATCCTGGTCATTACTAATCTATACCTTTAAATATAGAAAATATCCAATGAACAAAATTAGTACAAATCCTGTGCTACCGATCATACAGTTTCAACCCTGATGATACATGTGCAGAGATGCCAATCGTTCGGAATATGCATGCAGTGTATCTTCATATGAATTCAAAGCTTTCAGTACAAGTGAATGACAAAGAATATGGTTATTGCTGTCATGTTTGCGCTCTTAGTTGTTTGGCTGTTGCATTATTCACATTGTGATTTTGACCTCATGCATATTCTGGAATGGTTGGCAGCTCTGCATTTGTAGGTGACCACAACTGTCATTCTTTTGATTGTACGATAATGCTACATGTATCAACAAACCTGTAGTTTTAACTGAACTGCGTTTTGCTATTCCTGTTATTGTTTGGTTGTGCCTTGGTGGTTTCAGCAATAACTTTCCAGGGACAAAAAGGAAATTGCTCTTCAAAGCACTTCCTATTGTGCATTGTCTTTTGCAATGTTGTGTTTACGCTGTCATTGTTTCTAAAAATATATCACAATGATGAAATGTCTTTTGAGATGGCTCCTATGTATATATATATATATACCAATGTTTATATTTTTGTACTTGAGACAAGGCAAATTTCTTTTAGAATACCAGGCCCCTGGAATACATTTTAAGTCTGCCTTCCAATTAACAGCAAAACATATTTTTTAAACTGCACATTCACAGTGAACTCTGTCAGTTGTCTTGAATATATAAATCAGCGCTTACACTTTGCTGATTTTTTTTTATCATGCTTCTCCCCTAAAACTTTTGTTTGATTTAGCAGCTGCTTGTTTATATTCACATTCAAATTCAAATGTGTTCAGATAAAATTTCCATATATCGATACTAAATGTTTACTTCCATGTACGTGTATGCCATGTTGATGCAGTAAATATTGATTTAATTAAGTATCCTTTAGATTTGCATGTTACTTCAAGAAAAAAATGTATAAAATAGATGAATAAACAAAGTTTCTGTTTCTGTTTATTTATGTTGGTTTTAATCAATGATCATTATTTTTGTTCTGCTTCTTTTTTTTTTTATTGCCCAGATGATTTCCGATGCGAGGGTTAAAGGCTCTACATGCTGTAGCAGCCGAGGACGTACAGATCCACAAGGCCAAGAACTGCCGGAAGCCAGACCTTGACCTCAGAGGTCTTTGTCTCACACGTATCCCCGACTCCATCTGCTGTGGCATACTAGCCGAGTGCCTTACATTACTGGATGTAAGTCACAACCAGCTGACATGTCTGCCATCATGCATCGGCCGCTTCAGCCTGTTGAAAGAACTGAGGGCTTGTCACAACTTGCTGAAACAAGTGCCAGAGGAATTTGGAGCCCTCGGAGAACTCCTATCTGTAAATTTATCACACAACCAACTCACTCGTATTCCATTATGCCTGGATAGCTTGGAGAGACTGCAGAATGTGAACTTATCCGGGAACAGAATAAGGGAACTAAGGACAAGTACTTTTCACTTGCCACGGTTAAAAACGTTTCATGTCACAAGAAATCCAATAGCAAATGTACCTCAGATTGTATATATAAATGGATTGCAGGCAATCCGACGCTTTTTTGATATAAGTATTAGTGTGCCACAGCAGGTCTGTTGGAGTCGGGAGGATGTTCGTTCTTCACTGTGTGAGGAAATCGCTCATCTTAAACTGAACCATGTAACTACAAGACAGAAGAGTACAGACAAACTAGTATGGGCTTCAAAGCCACCATACCTTGAGGATCATCACAATGAAAGGACTAGTGCATTCAGGAAAGTCAGGAATAGTGTTTCTGCTTCTCACAAACAGCTCCAGCGATTAGAATCTGATGGTCACGTGTCAACCAGTGATTATGGCTCCTGTACTGGATCAATGGGTGGGAGTACCTTTCAAGGAAAGCAGGAAGATGCTAATAGTTGCTGTGGAGACCAAGGAAGTGTTGCTGGCAACGTTTCACATGAAAGTTTTGAGGAGGAAGAGTTTTGTGATACTTGCCATAAACCACTCCTACCAGAGGTTGACTTTGAGGATGATGACGAAGTAGATTTCATTCTCCCAAACAGAGCAAGATTTTTGAAGAGTGGTCATGCTGCTGTACTGATTCCTGAACACAACAAATCAAATGTTTTGAGAACAGACTTCTTCCTAGAAATCCTAGGAGAGATTAAGTTTGTTCCAGAATTAGAGGAAAACATGGTCCTTGCCAGCTGTATTGCTTTCCTTGGCCCCCATGGGGCTGTATTCTACGAGGACAGTCCTGCCATCATCCGTTTACCTCTCTTTGTGGATGTTGGTGTATCAAGAGTGAGATGTTTTACAAGTAACACAGATGATATGGAAGTGCCTCTATGGATGGAGATACCTTCATGTGACTTAAGAGTATTTCCTGGATATGTGCTGCTGAAAGCGACACACTTTTCCCTCTTTACTGTGATACTAGACAAAGTAAACCCAACAGTGACAGGAGTCATCAAGAAGGAAGAGGGCGGAAAACTAGTGGTTGATCAAGTTCCTGGTGTGCAAGTAGATTTCCCTGAGGGATCCCTATCAGAAGATATAACCGCTTCTGTACAAGTCATCTCTTCAGAACTTCCTGTACATTTGAGGACGAACCTGCCAATGAGGGATGCCTGTGCAACTCCAACTGTTGTGCTCCAGCCTCATGGCTACTTATTCAAGGTGCAGAATGACAGCAGGGTAATGGTCCAGCTGCCTATTCCAAACTATAGTCAGATAGTTCAGCACTTTGGAGGTGAAGCCCAACTCTCTGTATGGCATAGTCCAACATCTGAAGAAGAACCTGTCTCCTGGGAACACCTGGATGTGCAATACGACATCTACCAAGATGCACATGGCAAGTGCTTCATCAGAATCCCTGTTGAGCACTTTTCCTGGTTGACTGCCATCTGGGATGGGATAAGAAGTAAGCTGAACAACACGGGGATGTCACTGGGCTTCTATTCTGGTGGAGCTGTCAGCATGAAATGTCAGGCCTGGATGCTGGAAAGCTCAGACACAGAGAAATTTGGTCTTGTGGTCATCTGCCATAGGAGTGATGACAGCACCATGCAGGATGTGGGCAACTATGCTAAGAATGTGGGTGGCAGCCTCAAACCTGTTTCAATATCACCTGGTGAGTAAGGATACTACAGTTTAATTTTGTCAATATTAGCCATTCTTTGTGATGGAAATGTGTCTGGGGAGTTTATTGCTAGAAACTTGTAATGTATTACAAATCAATTTGAAATTGAATCATGCCTTTGCAGTTGTACACAATCTGCGCTTCTAAGATGATGTGCATGAATATATTATGTTAGCTGGTGCATGATGATCAACTGCAGCTAGCACATGATTGCAATATTCTAGCAATGTCTCCTTATTGATGCCTGGAAATTAGTGTCATTATTTTGGATAACTTTTAACACTTAACATAATTAGATTGTCATTGAATTCGTCCCTGAAGTATTTGTGCTAAAAGGCCTTATTCGATATACAGATGTAATTTAATATGATCATGTACAGGCATTACTTTTACCTACAAATCAATTGATGTCACACTTGATCTCTCAATCAACAGAGATCAGCTCAGAGTGTTCAATTTGCCATCTGGATTGTGTAAATTTTCTTTTTGGCAAGAATGAATTACAAATTGCACATGGTTGCGCAATCGATGTGCTGCAGTGCATTGGTTACAGTTGCGACAGTTTATAATTGGCTTTTTCTTTTTTTGATTAAATAAAATCTTATGAGCCTTTCAAATTCTTTTCTTTTTAATCCAATTCTATCAGGTGGAGACCTTGTGGTAAAGCTGGGACGATCAGACTACTTTGAGGCAGACACTCGAGCCAGTGAGGACCCAAGTCTGGAGAAGGTGGAGGCCAACTACAGAGGTGGGGAGTTTGAGATGCAGTTCGCCTGTCGCTTCAAGGGAAGTAACAAACCCAAGGAGAGGGAGATCTTCGGCAAGGTGTTTGTCAAACGCAGGAAAGAGGATGGCTCTGAAGAACGCCTGTTTGAATTCAATTTAATTAAGGTACGTGTTGATTAAAAAACATAAAAAAAGTGTTTCCAATATAGGTTGAATCAAAATATTTGCTCAGATTAGCCAGTATGATTTGACTTGGATAGTGACTTGGAATATTGATTCAGAATGGGAATTCATTTCTAAATTTCCGACTCAATAACCAAGTGAAAAGTCTGTTGCGTAGATATCTTTCATGAGAAATCATTTACTTTTATTAGCTGTTTGGTCGTTCATTTGAATTTCTAATGTAACACACATTCTATACTGGTTTGCGTCTCCGTTAGTGTGTTGAGAACATGCCTTCCTATGATGAATTTGCACAGGGGTCTGAAATATTGGCTATTTCTGAGAGCCATACCATGCTTCTGGCGCTCCTTGTCATATCTACCTGCGTGTGGCGGGTGGCGACTTGGGGCAACAGGGAGGGTGAAAACTGCAATTCTGAGAAGGAAACATCCAAGCTATATCAATTGATGCTATACAGGCCTTGAAGTAGTTCAAGGTTATCCAAGGCAAACCCTTTTTTATTTAACGTGGTGCTCTAATTGGATTTCCTATAGCTTTTTATTGTTATTACATGAGTGGGAAGGTGCCCTCCATCATATTGCCTTTGTAAAAGATGCCCTGATGAAGTCCTATTTCATATGTCTGTAGAACTGATCCTTTTTTTTTCCATCAAGAAGTATTTTATAACAAAACTGAGAGAAAATATAAACTAGGGTAACTTTAGAAGTGATAACGCTTCTTCTCTGACATCTGTATGAACAGTTAATCACTGGACATTTTCAGCAATTTTGAGAAAAAAATTAGTGTCACAATAAAAAAAAAACCCTAAGTTGGTAGTTTGTATACTTTTATCATAAGTATCATTGTTTCAATCAATTTTCTCTCTCTTCGATTGACAGAAGAGTGATGAAGAAGATGATACACCAGAGGATCCCTGGACAGCAGCTTCCCTCAAGGAGCTAGCAGGTATGAAAAATTCCTTATTTATTTGACAACAGTATCAGGTATTGATAATGAATTGAAGAAAAACTTTTTAAAAAAAACTTGTGTAGTCTGCTAAGTGGTTATTGCCGAGAGTGGTGCTATGCTCATTGGTGTTGTTATTTCTTCAGGCACTAGGATATAAACTTGCCGGATATTTTTTAAACATTTTTCTAAGAAGATTGCAATGTAACTTACAGGTACTATATGTTATTTTGCTTATCATAATTGCTCTAAGATTTTATATGATCCATCTAGCTTCTTTGTTTTATTGTGAAATCTACATTCTTCACTGTGAAATACGGTATATGTTCGTCTAATCAAGTATTTAGGAATAAAATGTTATGGTTTTTATATTAATTTTGAAAAATGCTTTAGTTTTAGATGTATTCAAATAGGTATTGAAGGGGGTTATGACAGTTTTCTCAAAAGTCATGAATTGTCTTTAACTTGTCTTCAATTCACAGAGGTGCATGATGTCACCTTGGGAAACAACTGGAAAGAATTTGCAAAGGAACTGGGGTTTACCGCCCATATCATCCGAACCAAGCTAGCTCGTGCAGCGGACCCATTCTCAGAGATCATTACCTTGTACAGAAGACAAGGAGGAGAATATAAAGAGTTCACGGATGCTCTCAACAAAGTGGGTCGCAGGATTCGTATCAATGATACCTCATCGGAAGAGTCTGGGGCACCCAACCCAGGAGGAGCCGGGAGCTGGAAAGGGATGTTGAGTATGAGTAGATGGTTTGGTGGCAGCGGTACTCATAGTCCTTCACAGTCAGGCTCCAGATCGTCCTCACCCAGGAGTGTGCATGAAGATGACGAATCTCAACGTGAGTATTGAATGAGATCCGTAGGGTTGGACATCTTTAGGGTTAGAAAAAGGTTGAGTATGAGGGGATGGTTTGGAGGCATAGGTACCCATAATCCTTCACAGTCAGGCTCCAGATCGTCCGCACCCAGGAGTGTGCATGAAGATGACGAATCTCAACGTGAGTATTTATTGAGATCTGTATGATGGAACTTCCATAGGGTTTGGAAAGAAGTTGAATATGAGGAGATGGTTTGGAACGGGGGGTACCCATAGTCCTTCACAGTCAGGCTCAAGATCATCCTCACCAAGGAGTGTGCATGAAGATGACGAATCTCAACGTGAGTATTGATTGAGATTTGTATGATGGAAATTCCTTAGGGTTTGGAAAGAAGTTGAATATGAGTAGATGATTTCGAGGGGGAGGTACCCATAGCCCTTCACAGTCAGGCTCTAGATCATCCTCTCCCAGAAGTGTGCATGAAGATGACGAATCTCAACGTGAGTATTGATTGAGATCTGTTATGTTTGGCCTGCTTGAACTTAGCAATGTCTGGCGTCATCATTGACATGTCAGCATCATGCTGTCTCCTGTGTTGAGAATAAGTTTGCTACAATGTTCGGAAGCACCAGTTTTAGGTTTAATCATGGAGTTTTTTTTATGAAAATGATTAATTAAAATGCCCTAATAGAGTGGAAACAAATAGATTTAGTCTTTCTGAAGTATAATACCACATGTTTAAAAAATACGTGCCCTGCTTCACCTTCATAAGAAAAAAGTAAGAAATGGCTTTTAGTAAAGATATCTAGAACATTTCCTATATTTCTTTTTCTCTATTCAGCTGGTCCAAGTGGTCTTCAGAGTGCAAGTCGAAAGCGTCAGTGCCCAACCTGTGAGGCAGAACCCATTGTCCCATCCACTCCTCCACGCTACGTGAAACGTCTTCGCCTCTCCCCCACCACGTCAGAGTCCTCAGGGGGTAGCGATGACTTCATGCGCAGCCTACGTGTCAACCCGGACCGATCACCTCCTCACACCCCTGGAGGGGGAGCAGCCTACTGCAGCCTACCCACCACATCAAGATACTCCCCTCCTCACATCACTCTCACCAACAACCCTACCAATGTCAGCCTGGTGTCCAACCGTAACGCTGGTCCTGTTCTCACCCCGGGGGTTGGAATGTCTGGTATGTCCAGCATCTATGGACCAAGTACATCGCACCTGCCTCCTGCGCCAGGTGGCAGGTATAACAACACACCTTACACAACGGTCCAGTATGCCAGTATCCCCAACACGGCACAGCAGGTAAGGAAGTTGCCTTAAACCTATTTTAACTGGGCTATTTCAGACCAAGTTTATACTGGGGGGGATCAATTTGACCTCCCCTTCAGATCTCGACCGTCGATCGCAGGATCGCCGCAAAATTTTGCACGCGCATAGAGCAGGGTGTAAACTACAACACTGTGTAGTTGATTTTTTTGACAATTCATAAGTTCTATTTTTAAATAATAAAATATGCAAATTTATGCAAGAAATCACACTTTCTGCTCTATTTCACTCAATAAAGCTCCTAGAAGACTCATTTTTGGTGTGAATATTCCTTATATCATTCCTCATGACGCTACTTAAAAAAAAAACTGGAATGACAATTAATATTTTATTTATTTCGTTGTTTTAAAGATTTCTTACGTATATCTTTGTTTTTTCAACCTTTTGTTTTCTATTATTTTTTCAATGAAATATATTGCAGAACATTTTTGAAGCATGTTTATGCTAAAATGAATCAATTTTAGCTCAAAAGTGAAAATATTGTGATCTTTATGAATTCTGACTGTTATAACAATTTACATTGACTTTGTACACAAACTCACGTTTTTGAGCCATTTTCGGTCTGACATGCATGTACAAAAAGTGGCGCAGCGACTTAACTATACACCCGATTTTCGCGAAAATAGTCTTAAAAGTTGCACAAGACTTGAAAGAAAAAAAGTCAGCGAGTCTCGCGGTGAAAAATTGTGCGCGGCGGAGCGATCACGAAATTTGTCGAGGGGGGGGTCAAATTGACCCCCCCCCCCNACGGCACAGCAGGTAAGGAAGTTGCCTTAAACTTTCTCCAGACATCAGGAGGGTGTTTCGTGGAGCTGGTGCAGCAACAGTCTAGTCAGAGCTGACCAATTCATTTAATGTTTTTAATTTGCTTGGAAAGGAAAGTAACATCTCTGATAGTTGCTATACTGGTAACTGTCGGAAACTTATTTGTTATCGCTGCGACAGCCTTCACGAAGTACACTCCTTATGAAGTTTCATTTTTGTGGTGTGATATTCTTAAAGCTTCATTTAGATCTTGTTGCATATATATAATCTGAACTTTTTATGTAAAATCTTAAGGTTATTTTGAGAGTTGGATTTTAATATACAGATACATTGTATAGTTTGTACATTAATATTCATACCAGCAACTCTCTACAGTCATGAAACGGTAGCAGGGGTTGAACTTCAGAATTTGCAGGAAAGTTATAAATAGATGTCCCAAGGCAGTCAAGGAGAATTTAAGGGAAGCTACATTGGGGCTTCATGTAGCAAGATTAGGGTTACAAGGAGACCTATAAATCACCCCCCCCCCCCCAAACAAAAATATTTAAGGGGAGCTTAAGGAGATCAATCGCTTTGACTCCCCTTAAATTTTAATCCCTGTAGTAAGTGTGATTAATTTTCTGACTCAGAGGGGAGGAGGGGGGGGGGGGGAAGTACCATAAAAATTGAAGGGGTGGGCCTAACAACACATGAAGTAGAAAAGAATTGAGGCAAAGTTTTCATAAATGCATTTACCCAATTTTTGTATGTTTGACCTTTGACCTCACTTGTAATTTCATGTATATTCTGAACATTTGGTTATTGCTGAAAACATTGATAACTTGCTTGTATTTATTTTAAAGCTAGTAATACTATGAGCAGTAACAAAATGTGACTCTCAATCGATGTTACTTCCCCCCTTAACAGGATTTTCAGTTATACATGAATTTCATTGCTATATATAGATATTTGTAATTTATCCATTATAAGAAATATGGAGTATGAGACATTGTTTGGAAATTTTCCTGAAAGTATACAAAGCGATGCGCCGATACAACAAATGTCAATATTGGGTTATAATATAATATAATATATAATATATTCTTAAATAAGAAATGTTTATTTATGTTCTCTTTTTTGTCTCACCCAATGATTATGTGATCCCAGGCCATATATGATTATTAGTTTTATCACACCATTTTCTTCAATATTGCAGGCTATGCCCAATGTTGCGAGTGATCCAGAGAATCGTCTGCGTGCCAACCCTCAAGAAATCAGCCAGAACAATCTTTACCACATTGCATCGCTGATCCAGAGCAACTGGGTGAAGGTTGCCCGGTACATCCGCGATGATGAGACACTGGAGACAGACATGAAATCCATCAAGGAGGCACACTCTAGCCCTGAGGAGCAGGCCACACAGATGCTCCTCCAGTGGAGAGAGAAGTGTCCTGACCGATGCAC
>BQKZ01001299.1:83261-95642 GCA_036244855.1 Temnopleurus reevesii
TGACATCCAAGAAACAGTTGCATTAATCGTCCATCTGTAAAAGGGTCCTTGGTACGACCACGCGATAATCAAACACTCGAGATGTTCGGGCGAATTCTCAATTTATTGATCAATTGAGTAATTTACTTATGCGCGTGACCTTCATTGAATCTTTCCTAGTGTCAATATAATGGAGACTTGTCTTCCCTCGCTTGGGAGGCCTCTTTCGAAATTAATCGAGCGCTTCACACAGAAAAAATACATAATTTTTTATGTAAGAAACGTAGGCTTTTGGGCAGTTTGAATCAGATTCCCAGGGGAAGCAAATCATGGTACATGTATTTTTAACGGAATGTGAAATCGGCGCAGAATGATTCAACTTCCTTGGACACCGACTAAAATGCCCTGCTAGTGTTTATTTTTTACGGACGAATGTTTTCATCGGTTGCCCATGACAACTAATTATCAGCAAACTTCAATCTAAAATTTTGGATTACCGTGCTGGCCTCTAAACGAAAATCTTTACCTCTTTATTTTGACGATGTTTTCTGTGCCCGATCCAACTCTCAATTCTTCGTGGGCTGGCGGATTCTCGGCCGAAACTGGTTTCTATGTCACGCATCTCTTCATCCTAACCGGACTAAATGCAGTTATTCTCACTGTGATCCATCGGCAGGAGGAACTCCATGAAGAAATGAAACTTCTCTACAAAGTTGCCTTCACCCTGCACACGATATTTGGACTAGCTTGGGGTGTTTGGTCCATCGTATGGTTTTCCTTTAACAGCATGATGGCGTGTACGATCACCAGCATGCTATGTTCGTTCACCTTCTACTTCACGTTGATGTCCACGATGGTGTGTCTATTTGGAATCAGCCTTAACTTATACCTTATGGTGAGCCTACCACTGCGATACCACGCCATTGTAACCAAAAGGCGGCTCAAAATATCCCTCGTCGCTGGTTTCACTGCTTGCGCCCTCATAAACATCATCCACCTACCCATACCGGGTGTGAGCATCCTTGAATATCAAATCCAAGGATGTCTCCGGCAAACTTACGTCAATAATAAGAGCTTTATTCTGAAAACGGTCCTGACTTCGGTGCCAGTCTTTACCCTGTTCCTGACGACCATGGGGATCAACGTTGCTCTTTTGCGCATCGTCTATGCGCAGGTTAAAACTTTGGTCCATTTGGAAATGCGCGTCGGGCCCGATCCATCGGAGCGAAACGACCAACATCTCAACGGAAATAGTCCGCGGCGTGGAAGAGAATCATACCATCACCATGGAAACCACAAGCATCATCCGTTCCATCTGAAAGACCTACTTGTTCATCTCGTGTACCACCAAAACAAAGGAATTTTAACCATGTTACTGCTTTCGCTCTCGTTTCTTTTAGTGGTACTGCCATCAATTATTTCATACGCAGTCAGCGATTTTAGCGTAGCGGACAAAATAACCGTCGCTGGCACTTGGTGCCAACCTATAATTTATCTCATGACAAGCAAAGAGGCGAGAAAAATCTGTCAGAATATGATGAAAATTGCTTGCTAGTTTATTGATTATCAAAGCCGATTACTTTCTTGAACGTAAATTATATTTGTGTACCATTGCGTCCATTCCACTTAGTGACGGGAGCAAGAGAGTAGTGATGAATGAAAATGAAGAAGTCTCGGTATATCAACAATTCAAGAGGCATTTTGAAAGGTGAACGGCAATACTTTGGATCCAGTTCGCATGTACTAATTGTTGCTATGTCAGACAAGACTCGGACAAGTTGTCAGAAATCCAACCCCTGAAATCATCGTAATCTCATTGAATGAGAAAACACAGATGAAAAACCAATAATTTGAGCAAATCGGGCAAGTCAACCCGTTCAAAAGTTACGAATCTTCAAAGTCACAGAGATGTGGCGATCCCTGCCGTTGATGGGGATCCGTGAGATCGGCAACGTTGACGGAATTTGGGACGTCATGTCGGAGAACTTCGTATTCATGCCGTATACAAAAATTTCACCTTTTCTTTTTTTTTTCCGGAAAACTCAACAAAATTGTTCCCGCTTGAGTTGAGTATAGCATACCCTAATAGTTTATGCAGTTAATTTGAAATGAATTATGTTGAACCCTTTGTCCGACATGACGTCACAGATTCCGTCGATATACGGTATTGATCGTCATATCTCTGCGAATTTAAAAGGATTGTCCGATTTGGTTCAATCATTCCCCAGGGGTTGGTTCCCCTTAAACACTATTATCAATACGATACCATTTGGATTGTCGCTTTGTCGGGGTTTGTCTTCATATGGCATCTATCAACACTCCATGAAAACACAGACGTAATGTTTATACAACTAGATCTTCCCATGAACACAGTTCAACACGAATCTTGTTAATGGTCATTTAACTGAGAACTGAACCCTATAGTAGTGATGAATCGTGTTCAATTGGGGTTTCAATGTGACTTGGGCCTTGGCTCATTTATCAAAATCTCTTACCGCTGTCTTAATTAAAGAGCAAAATGAAGTGGTTTAAAAGGTTCTGTAATTCTCTTCTTTATAACTCTTTGTTAAATATAGATCTGCCCGCCATAACACAAACACCTTAACATGCGCGATGGCACGAAACGGAGACAGATTATCGACGAAGAAGTCATATCTGTTTCATGAAATGGTTAACTACTAGGAACGTGTTGTCTCTTGGAAATGGATAATCATTGATGTATTCCCAAACACAAATACTGTCTTGCCAGTCAAGATTATTGAAGTGACTCTTTTATCTCTATCCTCACGAGTTGAGCGTTCGTCTGAGTCCCTTATTCTGGTTTAGGCATATAGATTTTATGTTCTCGGAAGTGTAGAAAATTATCCCGAACATTATCTTCGGAGATAATACTTATATTTTACGTAGTTTGAGCATTGCTTCAAAAACAGAATTGAAACACTTTCGCAAAGTTAATTGTGTCATGGGACAATAGATCCATATGTCATGTATTGAACTGTGCAGATATCACTGTCGCAAGCCAGTCCTGAATTCGATAGCATTACAAAGGAATATTGAATTTGCGTTCGATTTAATTTACAGAAACAAGATTACATCGTGTTCAAAACAATAATTTATGCTCATTCTATCGGTAAAGGGAAGACAAAAGCTATGACAAATGCTACTCGAGCGGATTCATTTACAATTGAAACTGTGTTTTATGCCTTTGGGCGCATCCTCGTCACCTTCGAAAGCATCTTTCTCTTAATACTGGTCCACCGCCAGAAAGAGGTCGATCAGGTTATGAAGATTCTCTACCAGTTGATACCTGTCCTGCACACCATACTCATGTATTCTTGGTCTGTCTTGTCATTGACCTTCACTACCTACAACAGTGTTGCAGACTGCACTCTCGTCTGTCAGATATTCCCTTTCATCTTCACCACGACGCTTATGATGATCAATGTGTGTATGTGCGGTGTATCGGTGGTTATATACGTCACTGTTGCCAAGCCACTTCGATACCTTGAAATCCTCACCCGGAAGCGATTGGGAGTGATCCTTGCTAGCAGTTTCATAATCATCGTCTTGACCAACATCGTCCACCTACCGCTCCCTGAGGGTGCGTCCTTGGTTAGTTTCCATACGCGCAATTGCATCCAGCACGGCAACATCGACGTCACAGTCTCCTTGTTCTTGCAGATTCTTCCCGCGTCACTCCTAACCTTGGTGCTTTTCGCAGTAACCATGGTGACAAATATTTCCCTTTTACGAATTATTCATAAGCAAACGAAAACGATTGCGGATTTAGAGAACCAGGCAGCGGCTCGCCCAAGACGAAGCGATCAAGAAGTTGCTGATAATCGTCAGGATCAGGACGAAGCCCGCCCTCTACGACACCGCTCTTGCTGTAAGCGCCATCGAGGTATCTTCCTGGTTTTTCTAGGCTCCTTGTCTATCTTCATGACATGTGTGTCCACCAACATGGTTTACTTCTTTCCCAATGATCTCGTCTATGATAAGGTATGCATGATAACTGTGTGGTTCGAACCAGCTCTCTACTTGGCTTTGAACTCAGAGGCAAGAAAACTTTGCCGTAACTTCTTCCGTTGCAGGTAGTTTTGCTGTGAGAAGAAAGTCACCTTTTTTAAAGAGGGGCTGCACCATAATCAATAGCATGATGCAGCATCACGACGTGTCTGTTACATGGTATTCCTTAGATCGGTTAGTTACAATCTGAGTATATTAGTTGGAATCCATTTTGCATACATTACTTGTTGCTACGTCGAACAAGCCTTCGGCAATTTGCTTTCGGGTTGCCAAGAACACAGTAACCTTTATGTACAAAGAACAGATAAAATCTATAAGTAGACAATAATAATCTGGTTGAAACAAGTTCTAATTAGTGTTATACTTTTTGTTGTTGTTTTTTGTAGTGGGCACTAACTGATCCAGAGTCACCAGGAAAATCTTTATAGCGCCATCTATTGGGAGTTTACGTGGTTATTGAGTTATAATTATGCCGTGTAAAGTGGGTCAAGATTTGCATTGATCACAATAAGTGCTTGACGAAAGCAATGTAACCGTTAAATGAAATAAAATCATTCTCCTGAACATTAGTTTTGCACGCCACATGAAGTTTACTTTACAAAACGAATCTGTTTTTGGGTAAATTATTTTAGATTTATGTTGAATTATTAGGACATATCTGATTTGCATGTGTTGGATCACAAATCAACAAACATTGATAAATACAAGTGATCATATCTGATACGGATATAGCGATAAAGACCATTTTGAGAAAATTTATTGCTTCTGAATCATGTTTATTCATTTTTTCTACAGAAACAATCACACACAGACATAAGATTATGGCCTAGTAAGAATATGAAATTTAATAATGTTCACTGAGCGCAGAAATGAGAAGAAAAGACGGGTGATCAACAATAATACTCGACTGGAAATTGTATGAGCGAGCTAAGCTAATGGGGAAAATTTAACTACTTTTTGAATGGAAAAATGAGAAAAGACGTATTTAAGCTGTATCATGAGCTGCAATGGATTTATGTCATTTCATCAGCTACTTTATATGATGTGATAACAATACATGTATATCACCTTTGAGTAATGTGAGGGAAGAAAATTAACGCTTTTGAATTAAAAATTCAGAAATAAGCATAATCTGAATTTATGCCAGATTATCTGACAGAGCCAGCAAGTTGCGAGATGAAAATTGTTACAGTTCTAAATCATAATCTTACCGGGCAACGAGCCAGCGAGAGAGTGGAAAGGAACATTGGCTGTATAACTTTTCCAAGCGATTTAATATCATTACATTAGCTATAATAATAATAATGATAATAATAATAATACACGGCTTTTATATAGCGCTTATCAACTCTTCATTAGAATTCTCTAAGTGCTCTACAATTGCAGCATTATTACCCTGGCTTTAGCAGTGCAGTTATCAGGCGCATCAGCTTTTTCAAGAATAAATTCCTACCAGGTACCCATTCGCCTCACCTGGGTTGAGTGCAGCACAATGTGGATGAATTTATTGCTGAAGGAAATTGACGCCAAGGCCATAGGTGGGATTCGAACCTACGACCCTCTGGTTGAAAGGCGAGAGTCAGAACCACTACACTACACTACACATCAGATGTAACAGCAGTATCATAAAGCAAGAAAGGCAAGAGCGATGAGAAATTTGTTACTTTACGAACAAATCGCTACAAAGACCAAATATAACTATTGCACTCCACATTATGTACAAAACAACAGTCACTTTTTGTCAGTAGGTTTGAAGACACGCTGTTTGAAAGTGTAACTTTCCTTCCAAACTAAGATAATTTAGGGTTAGACCTAAAAATATATATCGAATTTATTCATCTCTTTTAGTATTAGAGTATGATTACACTTGAGCTTGTATTTTTTTCAGTCCAGATTAGAGAGGGGGATTTTTTAATTATTTATTTATTCATGTTTTATTTACAACAAATTAAAAAGAGAACAAAGGGTAGAGGGTAGTCCGATCCAGTAATGAAACTGCTCTACCACAGAGCCCTCTACCCATACAGATACATGTAGGCCTATATGTACATACATTATAAATTAACATAAATAGAACATAAGAACACACAAAGAATCGATTTAAACAACATAAAGATTGGATAAGGAAACAAATTATTATACAATAATAAAATTATGAACTAAAAGAAAAAAAAATCATACGTAACAGAATCTAATTTAATCTTCACCTATGAGAAATTGCTCAAATAATTGAAGAATATTCAAAAGATATTTTAACGTCTATCTCCACATTTTGTCAAACAACATAATCTTTATATTATCACATCATCCCCCATTCCATCTGAATCTCAGCGGAATAATTACATACACCACCCCTTTTCAATTTTCAGGGGGGGGGGGGGGGGATTCCCAATCGGGCTAGGGTTGACATCCATGCCTGTATGCTTGACTCATAATATCAGGAAATTATTCAATTCTGCACACTACGCGGCAGATAATGTGCGAAAACTTCATGATGAAGTTGTTCTGATTCCCGCCTTTTAACTTGAGGGGGCGCGATTCAAATCCCACTCATTATGTTAACTTCCTTCACCAGTTAAGTAAGAAATTCATCTACCTTGTGCTGCATTCAACACAGGTGGGGTGAATTGATATCTCGGGGGAATATATATGCATTGAGCGCTGGTAAATATACGCCAGGAGATATCTAGGAAACATCGCCTGGAGCATTCTGTCGAATGATTACTGTGTGTTCTATAAATTGCGTGTTATCACATGTATTATCCTATTTATTATCATTTCTAGCTTGGGGCTCGATATGAATGTTAGATTGCAGACTGGAAAATCAATAATTAATCACACTTCTATCGGAGGATGAAACAAAATCCACAACTTTGCTCTCATGAATGATAAAGAAAGAGAATAAAGAAATGTTTGCAAATAAACATGATAAAAGAGAATGATGAAGGGCGAGTCGTGCATGCAATGCGTCATAACTGCTCTTAGTGGAAAAAAAAACCCCTCGGAAACAATCCTGACAATAGAGGAGCATTCCAATTACTTTAACCCCAGATGATATCAACCAAAACTGTATGATAGGATTAATTGTGTTTTGATGATATGAGATCGCTAAAGGGTGAGGTTGAAAAAAAAGAACCCATGCAAAGCCACCCATATTCATGAAAGTTCGAAAAGTTCAGTTGAATCAATCACCGACTTGTGGGCGTATTTTTATGTTTTGTCTGTATGTGTGACACTTGCAAGAATGTGGGTCAGCCCCGCTTTGTTTGCATTGTGTGTGTGTGTGTGTGTAGTGGGGGGGGGGGGGGGGGGGGGGGCTGGGTGCTTTGGGGCGCGAGATCCCTCCCTCTGGATAAGCCCTAACGGGTCAGGGCGAGGGGCGCCAAATTTGAAGTAAAAAAAGTGCGTCAAAATTGCCAATTAAATTTTGTGCTGATGATCTCTTTTTCATGCTTATCAGCTCCTCAAAGGGATGGGGTGCAAAATGTAAATTTGGTCGAGCCCCCTCTCCCCTGGGTCTCAAAACCTTGGGTGCTCGCATGTGGTGTATGTCCTCTCCGATATGATCCTCCATTACTGCTGCGAAAAGGGATCCTACTAAGAGCCGAAGAGTGCCGAAAAGCTACTCTTCGGCGCTCTTCGGCACTCTTCGGCTTTCATTAGGACCCGCGAAAAGGGTGCTGCTGAAGTTAGAGTGTCCCAGTAAGCCAGCAAAGCCAATTTTGAGCAATTGGCTCCAGAACACCGAATAGCACACTTCCAGCTGACAACATTTCGAGAATTAGATTTGACTCTTTTTTTCGATCAGATACTTGTTCTATAAGTGCTCTCACGCTAGATGTATCATCAACTATAATGTTTCATGGATATAATAATAATAATAATACCTCTTATTTACCCAGGGTAACCACTTTCAGCTGTAAGCTACTCTTCCAGCAGCCCTGCATAACATAAAGCTGTTATTACCCTTCTCCATTCTTAAATGCCGAAAGCCTGGCAAGAAGGCAGATGGTCCCAGTTTTATAAGTATTTGGTATGACTCGACCATTCGACCGGGGATCGAACCCATGACGATACATTCATGGGGCAGGCGCTCTACCACTGAGCCACACATATCCAAAGGATATGAAGCGGTTCAGTCGGTTACATGACCAATCTTGCAATATGCTGGTATCATATTTTACGGTTTAGTTCGGTTGTATAGTTTTAGATCGGAAGCCATATATAAAGTTTTCAACATACAAAGCATTCTCTTTAATCGTTCATGACCGTCAGATACTATGGAGTTTAAACAACGGTTATTTCGAACGTCTACGAGTTTATTGCGGAGGTATGACGGTGCAGAACGGAAGAAACGGTTCCGTAACCACTGTTTATTTATTAGGCCTACGCAACCTAAACGGTGGAGACTTGGGTTAACACACTTCAAATATAATATACATACAAAAACAACATTGAATTAGAAGCGCCTTTAAATCTAAATTCATCGTCATCATTACGATAATTCCATTGTTCGTTTAACTCATGTAATTGACCGATTACTAAACTTTTGTCATCTTTGCTTATTCACAATCTTTTTTTAATGTCAATAATTTGGACAATTGTTTCATTTTTAAAAACCATTAAAGCGGGGTAACACGCATGAATAGTAGACCATGGTAAATCACCTCGCATCGACCTCGACTTGGAAGCAATAAAAAAAAAAGAAAGAAAAAAAGAATAGAGTCATCAATGATCCATACTTAATGAAAGGAAAAAACAACGCTTAGGGCCAACCCACACCTTTGCGTTTTTAACCTGCGATGGCCCAGTGAGTTAAAAAAAAATTAATAACGCTCTCCGAGCGCAAAGTATACCCGGATCAGACAGTGGACTGACGTTGGCTTGCGCTCGAAAAGTATACCCTCCCATGCCATATATATTGCAACATAGACCCACTATTAATTCCTTCAGGACACACGTATAAATAAATTTCATGCACTGGCCATATGAAGAAAAAATGTTATAGAATATCCCAGTCAGGATTAATTTTTGTACTCAAGAACGATAACTTTTTGGAATTATATTGCTCGTTTTAAAAACCTAATGGTCAATACACGATGTGCCATAAAATCATAAAAAAACACATGCCCTGAAGGAACTCAGAGTGACGTCTTCTACTAACGTTGTCTATTTTAATTTCCATTATATGGGGTATAGATTTTGACACTTTTTGTTAGCAGAGGTATTCAACAAGTCATGGAATATGTTTGATTTAGAGAAAGGGAAAACAATTTCGCGAGAAGCCGTCGACTAATCTTCAAGTCAAGGCATTGCAATGTTCAACCTTTGTCGTCTTTGGTCTTTGGTACCTAAGGCATAACCCAATTAAGAATTGTTTTACCCTACATAATTTACAAACTGTGTATAACACTTCAACATTTCAACAATAGAAATTTGTTTTGTTTTTTTTACATTTATAGAAAAATTAGAAGAAAAAAATCAATAGAAAACGAACGTAAGTTTGCTATGATGCAATACTTATGGCATGGGAGGATACATAAGGCAAACTTCAGTACACCGTATGACCTGCGTCTATGTACGTCCAGGGAGCGTTTTTAATAGTAAAAAAACTCTGGGTCGACGCAGGCTAAAAACGCAAAGGTGTGAGTCGGCCTTTTGATTGAGATATTGTAATCGTGCTTTAAAGACTTAGAAACCACATAATTTTGTGGTTGAAAACCCGACATCTGAATCGAGTTGTCCTTACATGACCTCAATCTGTGGGCTCTTTCAGCCAGCTAAACACGCACTCCCAACAAAACAGCTCACATTAAAAAAAAGTATGGAACATATCTTCTTTTAAACAAAAGAATGTCTAAGTGCCAACATTTATAAATAATGCTCATTAGATATCTGTCTAGCCCGAGTGTAAAAGCCCTTATGATCTGGGGCCTGTAACAGAATACGAATAATTGACAATTAATCGTATCTCAACGGTGCATGTTTTGCCATAGATTTAGGATTGATATTCATCGTAAGCTAAATTGAATATTTTATGTTATAAAAGGCCCCTGAAATATTATGCACGAAGAAAAATGTCACAAGGGAGCGTCGAGAATGCATAGTAAAATGGCAAATTTAAACCAGATTGTTATGAAAATTAGGAATGTCTTTAAAAAAAAGTGGTGGGCCTTGTTTAACAGAATTTCTTTTCTCACACATTCCCACACTTTTGCACACATTTAGAGCAAAAATGGGCGTGTGTGCGTGCTTGGTTTTGTTCAGCGATCGCTAATATTTAATATGGTTTTTACTGCATTGTGTACAATGAACAATCATCTCGGGGCAGTCAACTCTTACTGTCGATTTTTGTCAATTTTCACTCTCAAAATGTTGTTTCATTCGCATGCACTTCCACAGCCAGGGCATCTACTAAATGGAAACTAGTCCAGTTGATGACTACTAAGAATATGTTTTGATAGCACCCACCTCTATATTCTTCTGTTACACTCAACCACAGACTCCTTACATAGCCCTCTGATCATGCTTACCCCTCTGAACACCCCCCCCCCCCAGAACTCTGTTCCTATGTCCAACCTCCTTAAGTGACTGACCAATCAGGAGGCAAGAAAATTATGATGGATGCTTCAGTTTTCCAGAGCAGAAAAGAAAAAGACTGGACTATGTGCACGTAGAGGCGTTATCAGAGGCATGATCAGTGGACTTGTAAGGACTATTTGGTTGAGTGCTATACACCCCATGTCTGTCCAGTGCAAAATAATATGCATATGGGGGGGGGGGGTGCTATCAGAACATATCAGTGGCGGATCCATGGGGGGGGGGGCCCCCCCCCCCCCCCCCCCCCCCCCCCCCCCCCGCCCTTGGGCTGCCAAGTTTAAAAAAATGACAAAAAAAAAGAGCATTGAAGATTGCTTAAAATCGACAGATTTGACGGCAAAAATGCCCCAAATTAGCTAAACAGGGGACCCAAAATTGCTAAGAGTGGGGGGGGGGGCGCCCCAAATTGACAAAGTGCCGTCAAAATTTAGCCCCTGTGTGTTCAGTGAAAGAGAATATGCAGAGGTCGGTGTTATCAGAGCACTAGACTACATGGAACCTCAACTTTCCACCTAACCACAGGTTCCACACGGATATTTAGAATAGTTCAAGATTAATGATCCAGTAGTCATCATTAAAACAGGTTTTAGGAGCAAATAAATAGATATCCCAAGGCAAGGTCCCACTTTTCGTGTACCCGAAAATGTAAATGATGGCATATGTATATGGTTGACTGCTCGTAGAATCACAAGTTACTCTCTTCCTTTTTTCTCATTCTTTTAGTTTTGAATCAAGTATTCAATACAGAATTCAGGAAAAACTGAAACTTGATTTTTTTTCTGCCGGCATCCAAATCTTTTATGATCAATGGCGTCATGTTACATTAAGCATGAAAGTCAGCAGGTCCATTACACGCAAAGTAGTTCTGGGGCTTAGAAACTAAGTGCCATATTTGTCAGCTACTATCAAAGATTGAATAGAGTATGATATCTAAGCTACCCAGATATTAAAGAATTTATCACCGTGGGATAGACTGGATGTGAGTAATGACATGTTATGATAAAAAAAAAAAAACACCTCTAATATGATGCACATAATTCTGATCAACCATATATATAAACAGATTCTGACAATGTTTAACTTCTTATATTGCAATAGGCTAATTCATACAGTGGCGTAAATTGTCAGGACCAAAAACCAAGGGGATGCTGGGGTGAACTTGCTATCGCCATAGATGATTACAAAATAATGTAGGCCTATAACCAAACACAGATTCAAGCTCCTCTCCCCCTTCTTGGACAATTACATCAACGTAAAAAGAATGCAAATGCATCAATCGCTGATCATAAATAATCGTGAATAAACAAAATTAAATGAATGAAAATGCAAATATTGGACTGGCCTATATCAGGGCAATATTATACACAAAACATACACATACCCATATTAAGTGCCAAAAGTTACTTGTGTAGTTACAAACGAGTGAGGTAATGGAACGGGCATTTATTACAATTTTAAGTATTTCATTTTTCTTTATAGTTGAAGGTTGATCCATTTTTTTCTAATCCCTCTTATTTCAAACATGCTTTGTGTGTTTGTTCCACTAAAGGCGGGTTACATTCACCCTCTATCCCCACCTACTCCCGTCAATAGGCGACGCAATGAATAATAGCATCATTCTTTTTTTTTTAAACTTTAAACTTCTCTATTATACGGGGAAGTCTGATCCAGATAATTATATACTTTACTTGGTACTCGGGTGCAAATTTTAGCGGCATCAGCGCGATCGACAGCCGAGAACAGAAGGGGCCTGGGAGCCCCCCCCCCCCCCCC
>BQKZ01001300.1:15994-37367 GCA_036244855.1 Temnopleurus reevesii
GGAATTGATAAATAACAGAGTAAAAGGAATGGTATTCAATCTAATCAAAATACCCTGTTGATCCATCGATCCTAAATATCTCAGATAAATCTTTTTGTAAGATACAAGTAGCTTACTTGTCCAAAATTGGAAGGAAAATCCTGCGCAGGCACATTTTCATACATCTAACTTAAGTGAGCACTGTTCGTCGAAGCATGATTCTTTTTTATAATTTTTCATATCATTAGAAAGGTCAATCCTTCAGCTTTCTATATATATCAACATTTCTTCATAAAACCATATATGCTCAATTTGCCAACCATTTCAAAAGTGTTACGTTTTTATTGAGACACACTGTATATGCGAACTACAGTATAAAGTGTCATTTTATGCATAAATTTGCATTATTAATTTTTCATTTTTCCCAAATTTAACTATGCAAATGTTGGCGGTGTTATTAGGGTTAGAGTTTGTTTGAGGCATATAACTTTGGGTTACGTTGCTCTACAGATCGCTTTCAGATAATCTATCTTTCTTTTGAATATTGTTGCAATGTATTGACCAGCTGTTCCAAAAGCACACAAGATGTGCTTATAAAACCAACAGTAATTTATCTTGAACATGGGTACAAGCTATGCTTTTTAAGTTGTTTAGGTTCTACAAGCTATGCTTTTTTTTTTTTAAATGTGATTTCTACCCGAGAATGTCTGTGAGATTTTTTTCACAGCTTCACGGTAAAACACTATCAATCAGTAGTTATCCATGTTGGGATAAGGCAAGAATTATTTCAATGCTTTTTAATAGGTTCCTCATATTTCACGTGATTGCATTTCTATGTCAAAGAGTAATTGTTACTTTTGTCATTATGTTTAATTTGTTGAGTTTAAGATGAATATTACATACTTGTGGAATGTGAAATAACAAATTAAAAAAAAAGAAAATTAAATCGAGTTGGTTAATTAGCAACGATGACAGATTTGAAAAAAAAACTTGCTGAAAAGCGAAATTATAACTTACTTACAAAATCAAACCCAATTTTAAGCGATTTCAAGACCAAATGCAAAACTTCAGTTACAAGAATTAAGAGCATAAATTGTGCAAGCAATTTCTTTCATTTGTTAGTGCTTTAATAGTTTAGAATAAAATCGCCCCTTCTTAAGAAAATCAACTTCTGATACCACCTTAACGTTTTAGTCTGGATTTATAAACGATATTTTTCAACAAATTAAATCATCATATCCCACAATCTTTATTTCCTGAAAATTTTGATTCTTGATCAATAATCTATAAATAATCTTATGTTTCATTGATCATTGTTTATAAAAACAAAACAAAACTGTGATTGCTTTGTTGTTTGGGGTCTCAGTGGGAAGCAATGCAGAATTCTGCGTTGGCCTAGCGGATCCAAGCGTCCACCAACCACCGTCTAGCTGAACCTGGGCGGTGTTGGAGCAGCCATGAACTTTGCCAAAGCGGTAAGTCCCCTCGCTTCTTTCCGCTCGCAATATTTTGTGCAGCTCAAAACTTTCAGAGCGGTAGGAGGGACCATAAGCAGTGGTCGAGCGGAAACCTGCGGTGACTTAGCGGAGGCGAACTTATGTTAAACGGCAATGAACGGTTACGAGCGGTGATGAATTCTTGTCACCGCCCAAGACCGCCATTTAGTACCGCCCAGCCGATATGACCAGGCTATAGAAAAAGCGGTGTTAGATGGGCGGAGGTAAGCGTTTTACAAAAGAGATCAATTGTTTTCCCCACTTTGTGAGCGGTGACGAGCGTTGCCGAGATTAAATCCCAATTCCTTCTGCTAAAGGACCGCTAAAGCGCCGTTCGGCCGGTGTGACCACACCTTTATACCCGAGTAGAGCGTATTTTAAACAAAATATAAGCTTAGACTTTGAATAAAAATATACCTTACATATGGTCATATATTTCATATCTTAAAACTGATCTGGATTTATTTTAAAAAAGAAAGTTTTGTTCAATAGAATTGTGTTTTATTGGTATGGGCGTGACGTTTTTGCGGAATTATGACGTTTTTGCGGATTAGAGTCCAAGTTTCCTTGTAACAAAACAAATTAAAGAAAGGAATCTGTCGGTTGGCTCTTAAACTATTGTATATAACTTTCTATAGCGTTATACAATCAAATGAAGACCAGAACAAAAACAAAAATCTGCGGTACAGGGTGGCCTTTTAAGGTCATGCATTCGCATTTAGGGTCTTTGGCAAAACGCTACGTTTTCACCTGTATTTAAACAATAGAATACTATACCTGGAAGGCTTGCTGAAAAAAGGAAATTCTGTTATGCCAGGCAAGTCCACTATAAAGCAGATTTCTTTAGTATAAACATATGATTTGAAGACTGAATTGTTTTTTATAAGTTGTACTAAAATATTGGGCACCTATCACATATTTTTTCCAACATAGCTTCTTTTATTTGCCAAAGATTGAACTATAATACAGTTTAATGAATACTTTCCTTGCCATAGAAAATGATATCGATGGATAATGTCGAAATATCTATCAAAATGGCAGCCCCTTGTAATGTGATAGCAGATGAAAACCTGTTCTAAAATATCAGAAAATTTACACTTTTCTGAATTTATTTTAAAGCTTGATCCAGTCTGATTAGTAGTGGTATATGATACCTTTCTTATAGGTGTATATTATCCTCTGGGATTCATTCTTCTTTAAACAAAATCTCAACTGCCAGATGCTATGTGCTACCTAAATGGTTATGGTGTACATAAACTAAGCTGTGAAAATATTAGTCCTTCAAAATCAACTTTTAATGCTTAAAAATTAAATTAAAAAAATTCACTTACATTGTGCAGTAATAAAGTGACAATGAACGCTTTATTCAATTCGGGGGATCGACTATAGTTGTAAGCTTTTCGCCGCTAGAGAGCGTGGATCAAATGCTTAATTTTGATTGGTCCACCCCTGACCTGACCTGGCAGGTATCGATTTCCGGTTGTGACGGGTACTTCCGGTATAAATTACATGCGCCACGTTCACTGTTTGATGTAATCACCAAAGCAAAGGAATATTACAGATGATATTAATGAAATTTGTTTTCAGATTGAAGTTGTCCGTGTATTGTATAACTGCGAAAGGAATGAACGTGGCGCATGTAATTTATACCGGAAGTACCCGTCACAACCGGAAATCGATACCCGCCAGGTCAGGTCAGGGGTGGACCAATCAAAATTAAGCATTTGATCCACGCTCTCTAGCGGCGAAAAGCTTACAACTATAGTCGATCCCCCGAATTTGCTAGTGCCTGTTTAATTTTCTTCTTTTTTATATGCTGTTTTTTCATCAATCTGAATGTAATAACATCGGTCAGGCGGCTTGATTGGATATTATATCATTTAAATGTTCGACAATGTCTTTAACTTTCAGACACAAACGCTTTAATTTATGTATTCTTAGCAATTTTGTGTGTGAATGTAGGGATTATTTGCATCAATGTAAGCAAACTGGGTAAATAACAGAACTGTAGTGTACGGCACACAACGTGTCCTCATCGAGTTTTTCATCCCCTTCAAAGTTGTCTTTCCCAGTCACATTTTGGAGGGGGTGGATATAAAGTTTAAACATGAATAACAAAGTTGAATGTAATTTTCAATCATCTGATCTGTATTCTCCATCAATATAATGTAGCTCTCCATTGAAGCATAATGTGGGCATTGGCAGATTTGGTCAAGCCGAGAACTTCAACAGCTTACCTGCAACTACTGATTGGCAAAACTAGATGAATCCTCGACCGCGCACGGTCAAAATTTATGCCTCCGCCATCACGCAATCAGAAAAATATGTACGCCTTGTTCCATGCCATCAGAAATGAAAAACATTTCATACATTTTTGGCACTGTGACCATTGACCCCATGAGCTCAAAATCTCATCAGTTCTTCCTCACATACTTATAATTGAGCTACACACTGTAAGTTTGAAAGTAATTGGTTCAATTTTTCTGTTATAAGTGATAACAATAATGAGCGATATCGGGTGATTTTGTACAAGTTTTCTGCCCAGTGACCTTTCACCGTTGACCCACTGAACCCAAAATGTAATCGGTTCATCCTCATATGCTTATATATATACTTGAGCCAAGTTTGGTCAAAATCTGTAAAGCAGTTCTGAACTTATTGTAGTAACAAGCTATTTGGGGTGATTTTTTACAATTTTGGGGGGGCCATGTGACCTTTGACCTTTGACCCATTGAACCCAAAATCTAATCAGTCCATCCTCACATGGTTATACATTCTTGAGGCTAGTTTGGTCAAAATCTGTACTGCAGTTCTTAATTTATTGCGAAACCAGCTATTTTGGGTGATTTTTTACAAGTTTTTTGGCCCTGTGACCTTTGACCCTAGACCCACTGAACCCAAAATCTAATCAGTTCATCCTCATATGCTTATACATACTTGAACCATGTTTGATCAAAATCTGTACAGCAGTTCTGAACTTATTGCGGTAACAAGCTATTTTTGGTGGTTTTTTACAAGCTTTTTTTCCCTGTGACCTTTGACCTTTGACCCACTGAAAACAAAATCTAATCAGTTTATCCTCACATGCTTATACATACTTGAGCCAAGTTGGTCAAAATTCGTCCAGTAGTTCTTAACTTATCGCGGTAACAAGGTCCGGACGGACGCACGGACGCATGGACGGACAACCCTAAAACAAAATGCCTCTGGCACCACCTTACGGTGGCGGAGGCATAAAAAATGTTGAATTTGCACCTCTCATATCACTCACCATCATTGGTGATAAAAACTGATGCTTACATCATTATGAATATCTTGCTCTAAAATACATTTAAAAATGAAAACAAGTCTGGAGGGTAAAACAAATGAAGTTGAACAGAATATTTCATGCTCATAGCTGCAAACATTAGTCAGTGGACATTTGTAATGATCCTACTACAAATGAGTAATCTTTGCATAAATAACATTGAAAATTCATGGTGCTTACGTTGCCAAAATTAGTAATATTTACTGCATTTAACACAAAACTTGACAAATCTGGGGCAAATTTCAAAATCAAATTAGTAATGATTGGTATAAAAAAGTAACAGTTGGCAGCCATGTATGCAAGCGCATTGTTCAAGGAATTCTGCAGATATATTACTCATTGACATTTTGTTCAATATCATGCAGATGATATTCAGCTACCCATGCTCATTACGATGAAAATAAGGTAATTCAAACTCCTACGATAGTTCTTAAATGTCAAGAGCTGCACACTCTCTAAACGAATAGCAATTGCACAATTTAGCAAGGTGATATCACTATGGAAACAAGCAAATCATGTGAACTAATGGATGTCAGATGCTAAAGTTGTTGAGGGTATTGTCAGTACCGATAAATCATTCAAGTTATCTCAGCCAAGTGACAGAATAAGAAGAAGGCCTTTAGAGCTTGTGAATAGATGAGCTTTCCATATAAATAGTTAACACCTACTAACTGCAATGGATGCTCATGTACCTAAGAAGGCGTACAAGAAAAAAAGGCATTCTCCAACCAAATGCAAGTGCCAGAAGCGAGAGAGACAATGAAGGAAGTCAGTCCTAGATTCATCATGACAAACTCAGAGGAAGATAGCATAACACTGAAAGCGACAAATGAAAAGCTTTATGAAACATACAATATGTTGAAAGAAAAGGACATAGAGGAAAAAATGACAGAATGCAATGTTCTTGGTTAGTAGAGCGAGGCATGGATAGTTGTTAACTCATTGACTGGCATTGTCGACTCTAATCCCCGACCCTAGGCTGGCAAAGTCGACTCCGGTCGACAGCGCACATACAATAAAATAATACCCATTCAATTGTATTATGACAATGCGCACGCTGTTCACACACATGCCATTGCTTTCTACACTCATCGTATCTTCACATCGGCTGTCTTATTAGTACTTGTTACATAAAGATTTTTTGAGTAAATCGCGATTTTTGTAAGATTTTTTTTTGCATCCAAGAGTCAACCATCAGTGATGGCACCTGGGCGTAAAAGACCTCTTCGTTATTCAGCTGAGGAGGCGAGAGAAATGATATTGAACTCTGCCCTTGTCGCAGACTCAGATTCGGAGAACGAGATGCCAGCTCAGAACGGTCCCTTGCGTAAAGTTTCACGTCGGCAAGAAGCAGCATGTTCTGATGGTCAGCGGGACCGTGCGACACCACCTCCCCAGAGCTCCGGCGGAGATTCTGACAACGATATGGACGATGTGGCGATGGATTCTGATAGTGATTTTGATGATGATTTGAACTCAGACTCTGATACGGAAACTGAAACTGAACCTCAGGATTGGATTCATCTTGGACAAGACGATGAGTGGAGACCTACCTGGCTACCTGATCATCATCATCATCATCATCATCATCATCATCATCATCATCATCATCGATCATCTCCACCAGCATTTTCAAAAATTTTTGGTGATCGAAGGGTGGCTTTTAGGTTCACTTATATTTAGAAAGCTTTTTATGTAAACAATTTAGAAACTATTTACAAAGCTTTTCAGATATGAGATGATGAACATCCTGTTCTTTCATTGATTCCCAAGCTGTCCCAACCAGTATAATAGCTGTGCCACGCTCTGTCTCTAATCCCCTCCTTGATCCATGATCAAGTACCTGGATACAGCCCCAGCGTGTGCACGCCTGAGCGCTCAAGCATAGAAAGGCGCTTCACAATGCAGTGTCTATTGGGGAAAGGAATGATCTGAAAAGAAAAATAAACATCATCGATAAAATTGGAAATTATATAGTCAGAAATGGAAATAAGTATAATAAATTATATATTGCTAGAAAGCCAAGACATCATTCTACAAGTTTTCTGTACAAAACTTTTGATGAAAATGCTCTGGTAAAAAAGTTATGACAAAATGAAAATACCAATATCATATGGAACTGCTTGATTCATACATCATGAAAATTAATCCGTCAGCCCTAGGAATCATAATGCACCAGAGAATGAGTTAATGAGATTACAGGAAGAAAAGCATCACAGGAGGGCCAGAGTGCTGGAGCAAGCCCAGGTGAACAAGTTCACCCATTTCCAGAAGTTACGAGGTGTGACACCATTTGTTGAAAGCTCTAAGGAAGAAGTTCTGACAGTTCTCCAAGATCTTGGCATAGATGATGGTCCTTTTTCAAAAGAGGTATACGAGCAAGCAAAATCTTCATTGAAACAGGGTAAGAGTGCAGGACCTGACAACATTCTCCCCAGAAGTATTTAAGAGATGCGATCTTGACAATATGGTCATCGGAATACGCAACAAGGCACTGATTGAAAGCGGCACGCCTGAGCAATGGTCTCAGTCCAACATCATACCCTTCCTAAGGAAGGGTACCCTCTCTAATACTGACAACTACAGAGGCATCAGTCTGACATGCATCACTGCAAAGCTATTCAATCGCATGATACTCAACCGAATTAGAGATGCCATTGATCCCGAACTCAGAATCAATCAAAATGGTTTCCGTCCAAAGAGGACCACGGTTGCACAAATACTTGCCCTACGACGAATCATTGAAGAAGTCAAATTGAACAACCTGCCTGTAGTGCTGACATTCATCGACTTCAAGAAGGCTTTTGATTCCATCCATTGGAACAAGATGATGAAGATTCTAAAGGCTTATGGTATACCACCAAAACTATAACATTTACACCAATACATGGGCTAAAGTTGTAACACCAAACGGAGAGACAGAGGTCTTTAACCCGTCGACAACTGGAACCGGGTATACCTGATTCCCACAAACCCCACTCATATACGGGAACCGGGTATACTCGGTTCCCAAAGTAGTGTCAGTATGTTCACTTTTGATGGCTAATAATACCTTTATAAGCACGATCTTGGAATTTCTAATAATGGATGTAGAAAGGTCAATAATTAAACTAAGTACTCCAACAAAGTTTCTATTATCAATTATCATTAATTTGATTTTTTAATTACTTATGAAATTAATTTGCCTGTACAAGTGAGCAAGATTTTCGTATATCAATGTATAAACCCGCCAGCCACCTGAGACGGTAGATTTTTAGTTTCGCCGATACCAGTAACGAGTATTCAGTGGCATATATCTTTGTACTATTTAGCCCGAACCAGCGACCGCTGTCACGCATGGCTGACCACGTTCTTCGGGCCATCCGAGCTTCTGCGTGAGACGATTAGTCTATAATTGCAGTCCATTTTTCTCTTTCACCCGACAGAATATTCAAAATTATACTCAATATTTGAGCTACATTTTTGTTGTTTTTCCTTTATATATTTTTCTTACTATCATAACACAAATATATTTCTAGAATGGGTGCAGGGTTACAATTAAGATAATAATAATAATAATAATATTGCGGATTTTTATAGCGCCTTTTCGGTCAGTATTGACTGGTCAAAGCGCTTCCGATATTATTACCCGGTCACTGGATGGCAATTCAAGCCTTAGCATCTAGGCAGCCAAATAGGCGCTCACATCATATCAGATTAGAACTCGTAAAGATCAATATATCCAAATGAAATGTATCTGTGTTTATTTTTGTTTGGTCATTTTGTGTAATGGTATTGGATATTTTGAAATGCTACATATTGCCGATTATATTTGTTTCTTCTTTTTTGTCAATTCTTTTCCTTCTTTCTATATTCTCACTTTTCAGTCACTTCCTAACTATCCGACTATTTATATATCTGTTTTTATACACTGAACTCTCCATCTTTAACCTTTTTATTATTTTTTCAAATCCATATATATATATATATATATATATTGGGTGTGATTACAACATTTTGCCTTTCATTCTGTCATTTCTGTAGTATCATCTCCTGTTCCTGTTCATCCTTAGTCAATGGTTTAATGAATTTATATTGTATTTTTTTTTCTCTCTCACGATATCTTGTACCTACTCATCTGCTTATCTCATGCTTTCTTTCTCTTCTCTTCTCTTTATTTCTTTCCCATGATATTTTGAAATAAAAATGACTAGAAGTGTTTACAATACACTCACTTGAAGTAAACAATAGTCTAAACAACATAACAAGCCAGGTCTTACACCAGGTATCCAGGAAGAGGATATTGGTATTTTATCAAAACCTTTTGTATGCTTTTATATGAACAGGAAGTGCGATCAATGTTTTATTGAATAGACTTTTATTTGCTTGGTATTTTGAGAGAAGGATTCTATTTAGCCTGTCATAACCTAATCTTATATCAATCTTCCAGAATGCCTCTGTATTTTTTTTCTCCTGGACTACCAAAATAATGAAAGGCCAAATAAATTGCTTTGAATTCGGAATAATGATAAAAATATATAGACAACAATTTTTCAATAAAAATAGAAAAGAAGAAAAATGAATATAAAGGAAGGAGGTGAGAAAAACATGAAAAAATAGAAGAAAAAGAATAAGAAAAGATGAAAGAATACACATGTAACATAGACAGAATAAATAAATAATCAATAACAAAAAACTGAAGAAATTGGTACATACATCAAAGAAAAAAGAACAACAGAGGCATGGGATGTATGGTAGTTTAAATTTCACCACATTAGGTTTACATGTAGGCCTATGTGCACTGTGCTTCGAATCAAGACTATTCATGAACGAACACTGCGCATGCACCTTTTCAACGATGAATAGCGAGCTTCCTGATACAGAGAAATTAATCTCGTATGAGGGTGCCGCTGGGCCATGAACAATTCTGTCGTCAACAGCTTAACATCACTGCATCACTTGCAAGGAGTCACGCTAGTCCAATACCTCTTTAGCATAGTGCTAGATTACGCACTTAGAAAAACTGCGAGCTTGGATTCACTGTCACACCGAGAAGGTCCAGAAGGTTTCTTGCTGTCAGACTAAGATTTGGACTTTGCCGATGGCATCTGCCTGTCTTAAAAGCAATCTAATTGAAGAAGCCCAACAGCTTCTGCGAATGATTGAAAATAAATGCGGCAAGGCTGGTCTTTGCCTGAATACGAAAAAGACATAGTAACTAACATACATCTTACCGCAGCATGATCAGGTTAAAGCTGCCTAAGGAAATGTCCAGGAGAAAGCTGAAGACTTCAAGTACCTCAGATCATGAATAACTAAAACAGAATGTGATATCAAGATTGAGAAGGCAGTAGCATGGCAAGCCCTGAACAAAATGAGTACCATTTGGAAATCACAATTGTCTCGTAGAACCAAAATCGTCTTCTTCATTGCAACCGTGGAGACCATCCTGCTGTATGGTTGCGAGACATGGACATTTACACCAACTTTGGAGAAGTCATTAAATGGTTGCGATACAAGAATGTTCAGGACACTGTTGAATATCAACTGGAAGCAACATATACCAAATGAGACCCGTTATGGTAATCTACCCAAAGTTGGAGACAAAGTAGCAAGAAGAAGCATGCAACTCGCTAGACAATGCTACCGACATCCAGAGTTGGCTGCGAGTGACCTCATCCTATGGGAGTCACTGAATGGGCGACAGGGATGTAGCAGAAAGCACAAGACCTATGTTGACACTTTAAAAGCAGATGCCGGGGCAGTTGGCACAGACGAAATGAAAATATCTTGATGGACAGGAGTAACTTGAGGATTCATACTGGGTCTCAGCAGAGCAGCCGACCTGGTAGGTATGGAGGTCCTCACATGACTGAACGCCAATCACGTCTTTAAAAGTGACGTTGATCTAAAGTTAGTAACGTTGCATCATCTAGATCCCGTTAGGTGGGAGGAAGTCAGTGATAGCAGGAGGTTAGTCACCAGACAGATGGCTATCATCTTTTCATAAAATTGGGTCCAAGATATTTGATAGAATCTCAAACCCACAATTTTTCAATCCTCTCCAAAATGGTTTCCTTAAATCTCCCTATCAAGCATGACAATATCATTCTATCATATCATTGCCGACGTAAAGGGGAACGACATTAGGAACAATTGCGTCCACCCGATCGCTCCACTCAGCGCGCCCCCGGCCGCCGCCTCGGCGGGGAGCAATAGCGCGGCCGCTGATTGGTCAATGGCAGCAACCAATCACAGAGCTAGGAATATGCACCCGATCGCTCCGGGCCTCACCCGAGGCAATATAAGGCACGCGCAGCGTAGTCTATCTTCATAAAGTCTGATGAAGGCTAGCCGTATATAGCACTCGAAACGTCACTATACTAACGTTCTTCGTTTGCACATCATGAGACAACTGATCAACTCTCTTCAATTAATATCATTCATCTTGAAGAAATAATGTCCTGTGGCACGTAACCAGTACTTGCACTTCAACTCCCATCATCCCTAATTTACTAAAACGAACTCTCTGTAATAAGTTTCACTCAGCTGACAGCATGATCCGGGCATGAAATGATAATCTAGCCAAGAGGAGAAATACATTTTTTAAGTGGCTACATAGCTGGGCATTCCAGACAGAGACACAGCTTAAGAAAACTCTCACCCGTGGTCCCCCCTCCTCCAGGTATATGGTTATTGTGTGTGGAGAGAGATAATGCGAAGAATTTTGCATTGCTAAAACACAACAATCACTAATGGGGTGTTGCTCAGAATCAACTGCAAATCAACTGCAACTTTGCACATTGTAACACGCATTTTCATACGCGCGTGGTGTGCGCATTTAACAAGACGGGCATGAAACAATGATTTTGATTGGCGAGTACCGATCAACTGCAACTTACGATCAATTGCAACCTATGAGCAACACCCCCTAAGAGCTATAAACATGAAGCAAAATCGTAAATCCACCAGACTTTCTACCATTCAGGAATCTGCAGTGGTCAGCCACATATATACCACAAGACATTCAAGGACTTTGTTATATTTTATAGGGAGTATTTTGAACAGGGAGCTAGGGAAACTGGCCATTTGGGAGGGGATAAAAAATTCTACACTGAAACAGAACAGTGGTTTGAGATTCCAGCTACATAACGTCTGGGCCCAAATTCTAGCTCAGTTGTCCAAGTTTATGTTCATGAAGGTAGTCCCTAGCTAAGTGGTACAAGTTTATATGAAGGTAGCCCCTAGCTCAGTGGTACAAGTTTATGTTTGTGAAGGTAGTCTCAATTAACATTTGTGCTGGCAAATCTTCATTACATCATAAAACAATAGACCAGTTTTGGGAGGAGAGCGCTTCAGATAATTAACTAGTTCGCGAGCTGCAGTAAAATTACTACCATAATGCAGTTTTTCAATAGTAAATTAGGGCATGTTCGTAGTTTGTTTGAATGAAATCGACCTAGAAATGGTTTAATTATTGCAAAATAAAAAATCATGCTGCGGTCGTTCTCCCTTACACAACATGCTTCACGTACAAAATGAACGCGAACTCACGCACCGCAAACAATATCACCAATCGCACCGCCCATTTCAGGCCGACGCTCCCCGTGCAAAAGCACTTAGCACACCGTAGGAATAATGGCTTATTGACGTGTTAGACGTAAAATACACAGAATACTAGCAAAAATGTACTCCTAATATCCTACACAGATATATTTAGGCATGTATTAAAGCAACTTGTGAATACATCAGCTCGTTTAATATCACTTTCTGTATCCCGGTCATTACGAATCTATACCTTTAACTCACAAATTGTATAATGTTTTTATTAATTTTATTCATTATTTGATATATGTCTAATACATTGAATTTTAAACAAGCTCAAGATCATAAAGGAGCATGTGGCATTATCAAAGATAGTAATTTTGTGATAAAAATATGCAATTAAAAGGAGATGAAATGTCAAATTATATAAAGGATACTTGATTATTATGACCAAATGTGTATAAATCCTGAGACATACCCGATTCTCTCTTGTTCAGATACCTCCAGTTTCTCTGCTTTTTCTATCACCTTTAGGATGGTATCTTGCTCATCTCGATTTAAACCTTCACTCTTCTGAAATTTTTTAGCAGAGTTTGTGTGGAAAGACCAACCAGTCCCTAGCCTGTATGAATGATGTTAGTAAGAAAAAGAGATAAAAATTACAATCATCATCAATATAACATGGTGGATTTACTGGTCATACTAGGGCAATTCTATGTGGGAAGAGCACAATCAGCATATTTTTAAATTAAACAAAATAAAAAAATGTTCATTGGCCTAAATAGCTAAAAACCTATATTATTAGAAACTTTAAGAGCCAATTATTGGACTCTATCAGATTTTGCATACAGCGTCATCAAATTTGTTAACATGTAATGATATCTCTTTTATCATAATAGTATGATTTGTAAGCTACATATAATTCAATGTATGACCCATCTAAGAAATTACTCTTTTAAAAAAATGCTTCTAAAATCTACTGCAAAATGGGTGTAATTCCGTTACCATAAAATATTCAACTTTTTCTTCTCAGATCTCCAAATATATTCTAAAATCTGTAGAGGGCAAAATCAATTGTTTTATTGATGAAAAGTATGCGAATATTGATATTTTGCATTTCTAGACTGTTCGTACATGAAAATGTAATCAAACGCCTCAATTCAGAGCTGTGAATTTATTATTTATCTTTCCACAGACTTCACATTTAAAACTGTTATTACAGCTACTCTTCTTTGATATAATCATTCATAATTTTCTTATTAGTTGTCTAATTCTCAAACTTTTTTTTGCTTTTTTTTTTCTGTTCATATTTCTGCTCCAGTTGAAGAAATATTATTTTTGGATAGACTCTCCTTTTAAAGCAGGAATTTGGTTTTGTTAATGTGTTTAAAGTGAATGGATATCAATGTAAAATCATCTGAAAACAAATTAAATGCAGTATGAAAACATAAATATATTGCTTACTATCTCAAAAACGGGAAAATGAATTGCCGCTCGAAACCACGTGGTTTGGGACCAACAGAAATACCGCGCTTTTATCCCCGGAGGTCCGGCAGTGGTTTGTCAGCGCATGGTGCCTTGCTGAAAATAGATAAGCGTCGCACATTGTGAGACAACTGATCAGCTTAACTTCAATTATTCTTCACCACGATGAACCTCTTTTGAAACATGTACTTTTTCTGTTATGAGTTTGAAAAATCCCATTTTGGTACAAACTAGTATACTTACTTTGCTCTGAGAGCCAATTGTCTATCATTGGGACAAGTCCATCTATCCACACTATTTCCCCCTGCAAACTCTCCCATCGTTTCAGCTGTGTTCGGCTGCTGTACAATGGCCTCCAAAGATCTCCAAGACAGATCTATGTGTGTATCCGCCGAGTTCAGCTGTGTTTGGCTGCTGTCCAATGGCCTCCTAAGATCTCTAAGATGGATCTGTGTGTGTATCAGTTTCACCACGTTAAAAAGGATGCTGCAAAGGAAATGCATAACAACAATAATCATACATATGATTTAAAGACGCCTTTATGTACATCGGCAGTAAATGCCTTTTCACTAAAAGAACCTTTCACACTATAAGGAGTTAGCCTTCCGTCACCTGATGATTGGAGATTTCTGGAAGGAACATTACCTGTAATGAGTTCTCAGAAATCAGTGGGAGAAAAACCATTAACAACTTTCCAAGTGAGCATGAGAATTTGTTAAATTTATACGTTCTGTAACAGACGACAAAGGAAGTACTTTTAGAACTGGTGTTATGTATGAATTTGGATGTTTTACCTTGGGCAGCAGCAGTTTGAAATCTTTGTACAAAAAAAATTCCGATGGTCAAAACCACACTGACAATATTATTACCATAACAGTTGTAATAACAACTGCACTAAGCATGCATTAACTCAGTTCCCTGGAGACCTTCCACAATGTCAGCCGACAGTGGTGACAAGTCGTCATATCTAACTGAGTGATCATAAAACATGGGTTTAGTGCAGCATAAGGTGGATAAATGTCTTGTTGAAGGAAATTAATGCAATGGGTGGGATTTGGACCTCCAACCCACAGGTAAAACAGCAAGAATCTGCATTATGTAACAAGTGAAATGCCGCATGGCAGTCTCGCCAGCATTGCGCAATTTGTAAATTGTGGCAATATGGCTTTTAACATATTTAAATCAAGATGGTTCAAGTTTGATAAAAATAAAGCAAAGGGTTTTGAAATAAAAGCCAAGGTTAAGTTTTCATGTTGAATTTTCAGACATTTGACCTCAAATGACCTTTGACCTCAACCAAGACCTGGAAATCACACTGCACAATTTGGGCTGCCCAATGCACCTACATGTATTGTGCAAGTTTGAAGAAAATCGGGCAAGGGGTTTTGACATGAGAGCCAAGGTTAAGTTTTCAGGTTAAGATTTCAGAAATTTTACCTCAGATGACCTTTGACCTCAATCAAGGCCTGAAAAATTCTCTGCACTATTTGGGGTACCAAATGGATCTATTGCCCAAGTTTCATGAAAATCAGGGTAGGGGTATTGGAATTAGAGCATATTCCAAAATTGTTACCACCGCCATCAGAAAAAGCGTCATCTACATGTACCAGTATGTCTTGATCTTGCAACGCAGGCGAGACAACAATTATTTCTTTTTCTTATATAGGAAACATTGGAACAAAATCTGTCTGACGTTCCTGTAACATAGAAACTACACCTTATCAATAGGAAATTCACTGTTTCTGTGAATGGAGCTCATTGACTTAAAAGAAAAGAAATCAATCAGGTTTTTAGTGCTTGTAATTAGTGCAAAAATTACTGAAATGAATGACTGATACTAAGAATTCTGAATAATTTAATTTCAAATCAGTATGTACTGTATGTACGAACCCTTTGATTTTCTCACAGTCTTAAACTTGTGGTCTCGTAACATGATTTGATAACACATCAGCCTGACCAGTAAAATGTCTTTTTTCTATAATTGAAGAGCTAACATATGCAGAAGACCCTAAATCCACTTTGGCTGATTCTTCGTAAATCAAGATTTTCTATTTCACATAATTCTAAGCTTCCAGTGAAAAAGATTGTATAACATGTTTTAGAGTCCTTGATAAAGGTAACAAAAATGGCAATTTAAAAAATCATGCAGATGACTTGAATTTTATAGGATTTTTTGTAAAAATAAATTGAGGATTTAGGCCCTTTTGCATGAAAACTTGGGTTTCGGCCCTTTTGCATGAAAAGTCCCGATCAGTTCATAATATGTATCATGCACAAAAACTATTTTTATCATCTCATACCCTTCCTAATGTTTAAATTCTCTTTGTTAAATGTGCATGATTAAGTGCTATGACTTCTGCCTAATATACCACCAACCTGAAATGGAGTAAATATTGTGTCCCTGGCAAAGTACGCAGCAGTCGCCGATGACTGTATTGCTATTACACGCAACTGAATAGAGTAAAGTGTTTAATTTTGCCTTTGAAATCATTTACGTTTTTAAAAAAATGTAAACACAATATTCAACTTTCCTGAAACACTTATTACAAAATTACTTGTAAGGAACACAAAAATTATGGTGTCTGTTTCAATGAATCACTGGTTCATTTTCACTAGTGCATGGTGTGTATACATGAAGGTACACTAATGAAAGTGCAATATTATGTCTGCAGACCAGATTTGAAATAATCGGACAGGGACTCGGGCCTGTAGAGCGTTCACAATGTGATATTAACTATTTGTTTACATCATGGTTACTATGGCAACCAGGTACCCGCCCCACACAAAAAATTAATAGGCTTCATCCTCTCTCCAAAATACAACTTCAAATACACCTTCAGACCATATCTATAATGTAATACTGTAAGGCCTCTCTTCCGTGGTAATAGGCTACCAGACCGGGCGTTGGTTCGAGATGAGACCTGGCTGGGTCAACGAAGAAATGTGCTCTTGCCGGCGCTGGCTATGTTTTATGCAGCGTGGTGTCGTGATCGTCCGGACATTCGAAAAGAACGACTTGGCGTCGTCTGCTCCACACCGTGAAACGCACTCTACATGCACGAGTGGTTTAGGGATCTTTATTTGTACATGTAGTGAATGGGAGTGAAACAGCCATGTACACAGAGAGTCTGACGACTGACGTATCTCGGTAAGCGAATGTGAGTTGAGACAGTACGTGCTTTATAGCCTGTACTCTCATTCTATACATCGTTTGCTTTATATCTTCCATTTCCATAACAAAAATATTGAAATTAATGATTGCAAATATTCAGAGAATTTCATGCTGGCATGGCCGATTCCGCAAGTTTGTTGATCGATTTGTGCACCAGAATCCAATCGCCCTGTGCCAGTAGTATCCAATCACTGTGTAAAGTCTGTAGATGTACGAGTGGATGCAATGCACAATAGTGCGAGCCATCCAATTTCCTCCCGTTTGATACATTTTATTTCATCTACATTTACCGTATGAATGTGAGGAGGCCGTCATCTCGGTATGAACAAGAGAATTTATAATCAACATTGCCATGGTTACGTGAAATTAAGAAAATCCAACGGATGATTGAATACTGGTACACCGACTCTTTGCTCGATAACAGCGAACAAAATGTTCTTAATTTCTTTCCGTAAGTCGCCATGTTGAATAAAAATTGGATTAGTCTAATTAATTAGGATCTGAACTTTGATAATTGGTATTATTAACCGCATCGGACATCTGAGCAAGGCAACTTTAAAACCATATCGCCCGATTCGGATTGAAAGCATATATTGCCCGGTCAATTATTTGCTTGTATTGCCCGCTCAGAAAAATCCATGGTGAATTGTGTGTAAAAAACAAGTGCTTCATTGCGCCACTACATGCGCGTACTTGCTAATTACGCGATCTTGATGAAGACACGTGTTGATTACATCACGATGGCGTGCAAAGAGACATTTGGATGACAACCCAACATTTTCAGTAGTTGTTTTACCATACTTGCCTTTATTTCAATGTTATAAAATAATTTCTGTGTTAATTGAAATGTGAAAGATATTCAAAATATTCTAAAATGTTTCTGATTCGGCTCTAGATGTCTGATTTAGTAAAAAAATAGCAATACCCGGCGCTACGCGCCGGGTATCGCTAGCAGTTTTGTGTAAGTGTTATTTGATAATTATGTAACTTTCTCACACTTTTCGAGGTAGACATAAAGGAAGATACATGTAACTTTTGACTTATGAAAACGATTAAAATTGACAGATGTACTTGACTGTCATTATGCCATGATGTGTGAGCAAATACATGGATAGGGGAATTGAAGAATGAAAGTCAAAATGTCATTTTAACTTACCTTCCTGACCTCGATCGTTGATGGACTTTCTGATCTGTAGGCCTAATACACATACATTGTATGTGAAGGGCGAGATGAGTGTTATATAACCAAACAGTATTGCTATGTGTGTATATGCTGTGTGGTTGTATTTTGCATTTACTGTAGGCCTATTGTTTAACAGGAAATGAGATATACTTTATACACATACACTGTGTGTGAAGGGCGAGATGATTGATGGACTTTCTGATTTGTAGGCCTAATACACATACATTGTATGTTAAGGGCGAGATGAGTGTTATATAACCAAACAGTATTGCTATGTGTGTATATGCTGTGTGGTTGTATTTTGCATACATTGTAGGCCTATTGTTTAACAGGAAATGAGATATACTTTATACACATACACTGTGTGTGAAGGGCGAGATGAGTGTTATATAACCAAACAGTACTGCTATGTGTGTATATACTGCGCACGGGTGTATTTTGCATACACTGTAGGCCTATTGTTTAACAGGAAATGAGATATACTTTACACACATACACTGTGTGTGAAGGGCAAGATGGAGAGGGGGTCATTTATCATTTGTGGCTGCCCAAACGCCCCCTAACTGTCAAGTTTTGTTGAAAGCTATCAAGGGAGAAGAGAGATATGGAAATATGACTTTTTGACCCCTTGACCTTTGACCTTTCTGAAAGCAACCCCTTCAAGGGCAATCTTGGGGCCTACCTTCCTACATCGGCATCCACCAAGTTTGGTCCAAATCGGTCCAAATCGGTCCAGGGAGTCCGGAGATATGAAGAATTGACCTTTGACCCCATTGACCTTGACCTTTCACAAAACCAACCCCTCAATGGCAATTCTGGGGTTCCCCTACATACACCCACCAACTTTGGTCCAAATCGGTCTAGAGAGTTGGGAGATATGAACAATTGACCTTTGACCCCAGTGACCTTGACCTGTCACAAAACCAACCCCTCAAGGACAATTCAGGGGTTCCCCCTCATACATCCACCAAGTTTGGTCCAAATCGGTCCAGAACGTCCAGAGATATGAAAAATTGACCTTAGACCCCAGTGACCTTGACCTTTCACAAAACCAACCCCTCAAGGGCAATACTGGGGTTCCCCTACATACACCCTCCAAGTTTGGTCAAGATCCCCCCAAGGATCTGGGAGGAGTAGTGGAACAAACAAATTAACAGCTCTCCTTTAGATATTAGGAGGATAATAATACTGAAATGCCTCAGGGCCGACAAATATCACCCTCATCTGCGATTCGGGCAATATTTGTTGTGTCGCCCTGAGGCTATTCAATATTGCTATAATATTTTACCAACTTTGGCGAATTTCAAGAATTCTTTTTTTGAGAAAATAAAAGCAGGAATGGAATAATTACATTTGTGAAAAATAGCATATTGGCCCAAACTGTCAAAATCAGGTGTGATTTTAGAGTGTATTGTCTACATTTTGAGGACTGTGGAACAAAGTGACTGGGAGTGTAGAACCACAAGGTGGTGTAGTCCATACTATACCGGCGCTATGAGAATTGAACCTTGTAGAACAACAAGGTGCTGTAGTCCATTTCATACCAGCGGTATGAGAATTGAACCTTGCTCCGCCGAACTATACTGATTGACATGCCTTGCATGAGATATTCATCGGGTGATAGGCTTGCAGAATACGGTACCGGTGCCCTATTTTCATGCACAATGCCTTCCAAGCTTGATGATCAGATGGAAATGTCTAACATAGCATAGCCGTAGGCACAGTTTATACATACCCCTTCTTTCTAATTTACAAGAGCAACGCATCATAGGACTTCACTCATTTCCTTAACTTACAACATATCACATTGCAATAAGCTACCAAGAGACTTGAGAAATATTAAAAAACAAATATTCTGATATGACACTCATCTGCTCAATAATTATTTCTATCTGCTTAAAAGTGTGTACCGTACCGTACCGTACACTTCTTACAAAAACAGGACAGAATCAGATATTTCTACTTCTACTCCTACTTCTACGTTCATACTCATTAACGCCTGTTCAGCATCTTAAAGCCCAAGTAAAGTTTAGGTAAAAGCGAATATTTTTGTCTCCGGATTTTGTCTTCAAATCTAACTGAAATGAAATATAGTATCATGAATATATTGCACAAAAGATTTTGTGAAAAATGAACGAGTTTTGGTAAAGTTATAATCTGAAATGTGCAAAATATCTCAGCGTCGTGTACCCCGACACTTATTCAATATTTTTCGTTCGCGATAAAGGACAACTTCTCGTACACAGAATTTAATTTTCTTGTATACCGATTTATCCTTCCTTTGTCAAATCTTAGAAATGGCCTTGCTTTTGCCCGATAACAAACAAAATATTATTACCAAGAGAGGGCGCTAAATATGATTTAACTGTCAAATTTGAATTTTCAAACAGAATCGCTTGGTAAAAAATATGCTTTGGTCTCTAAATGTGTGTAAGGTACATGTGTCATAATAAACATCCCGTTACCAAAACTGTAGTTGGGCTTTAAAGGTAGAATACCTCTTTTGCAGCCTAAAATTTGAATTTCAAAGATTGTTGTGTTAAAATGTTGAAGAGTACTAAATCTGAATAGACCAATCAATTCAGCACAAAGATTGGTCATTTTAGGCTCATTTATTATTATTCCAATAATAATTCTTCTATTCGGGCCTCGAACTAATTCACCGTGCGCTCAAAATTCAGAACAGCCGTTAACCCCTTTTCTTGACAAATTCATATAGTTGAATATTACATTCTTGATTATAACTTCTAAAATATTGTTCATAAAGTGGACATATCAAAATTATATAGATAAATAAACAATACATTTGATAATAAATTATATGTATTTTATGTTTTAATTACGCTTTATTTATACTCGACAGCAAATTTATGGTTACCACTCTAAATTCAGGTAAAGGGTTTTTTTCCCTTAGTTTTTGGATTTACAATGACAAAACTAATACAAAATAAAAGAAAATATGATTTCAATTTTAAAAAACAATAACAAACAAAACAAATTGTACAAAACAATATGACATAAAAGAAAATGATTATTGAAATATGAATCTTCATATTTATGCAATCAATTTATAGCAAAATTGAAATCGATAGAACAAGTTATGTCATTGAGGAAGTGTTGAAAATATTTACATTCTCTTAATTAGGGCAATCCATTATCTTCTCCTCATTGTTTTTTTTTAAATCATATTTATTCTATAATTTATCATTTCATCTTTCATAAAAAAA
>BQKZ01001300.1:90034-112561 GCA_036244855.1 Temnopleurus reevesii
TGATGATGATGATGATGATGATGATGATGATGATGATGATGATGACGATGATGATAATGATGATGATAATGATGACGGTGATGGGTATCATGATAATGATGCATATGATGGTGATGATAATAATGATAGTCATGCTGCTGCTGATGATGATGATGATGGCGTTCATAGCGTAATAAGCATGGGCAGATCATAGATTTGTCTTTGGGGCACCGACTACTTGAGAATCCCCCAAAAAGTTCTCTTCACTTCGAGGGGTCAGGGAAATGGAAGCAGAATGATTTTTTTTCACCACCAAAGCCTCTTGGTTAAAGCGCACAAGTTCAAAGTCAGGAAAAACTGAATGGGTGGCAGCCCTATATGTGCAGCCAATAGGGGTGCGACTCCCGTTTTATGATACAATCTGGCAGATGTTACAAGAATAATAAGGGCAAGTCTATTAATTGTAGCCATGATTATGGCTCAAGGAGTAATTCAAAATAGGAGAAAAGATGAATGAACAATTATAATATGATACATGCAATTCATAGAGCGTATGTATCCACTCTGCAGCATGCTCATAGGGCTTTTGCATTATCATTACCCTAGCTTTAGGCATCGACATCCCAGCGCGAAAGTATTTAAAGGAAAAATTGTTCCTGCCAGGTACCCATTCACCTCACCAATGTTGATTGCAGCACAGTGTGAATGCATTTCTTGCTGGAGGAAAGGAACGCCATGGGGCGGTATTCAAACCACGAAACTTTAGTTCAAAGGTAAGATTCAGTCGGACCATTTGAAGAACAACATTCTGCTGAAAGCGTGATCCGTCTACAAGTGGGAAATTATAAATGAAATAAATAAAAAAAAAAGAAATGTCCAGTACACTGCTGTGCCTCCACAAAATTGATGTCGGTGACCAATCTATTGAATTTCCCATGAAATCAAAATAAATAGGAATTTTAAAAAATGTGTATTTGAAGAAGCATTTTTCGAAAATACCTTTCTTATTTCTTTCAATACAGGTGGCAACATACTGAAAAAGCTGCAGAAGATGTCCTCCAAGTTAGGAAACCACAAATCCTGTAAGAGTCTCAACTCACAAGAAGTGATCTTGGTGTGCTCTCTATGCACTATGTATCAGACTGCGCTCAGTACATTGACAGAGCTGAGGAGAGATATACTCACAGGTAATTACATGTAAATACTTGGAGAGGAGGTAAAATAGTACCTAGAATTCGGGGGATCGACTATAGTTGTAAGCTTTTCGCCGCTAGAGAGCGTGGATCAAATGCTTAATTTTGATTGGTCCACCCCTGACCTGACCTGGCGGGTATCGATTTCCGGTTGTGACGGGTACTTCCGGTATAAATTACATGCGCCACGTTCATTCCTTTCGCAGTTATACAATACACGGACAACTTCAATCTGAAACCAAATTTCATTATCATCTGTAATATTCCTTTGCTTTGGTGATTACATCAAACCACAGAACTCGGATGCATCAAACAGTGAACGTGGCGCATGTAATTTATACCGGAAGTACCCGTCACAACCGGAAATCGATACCCGCCAGGTCAGGTCAGGGGTGGACCAATCAAAATTAAGCATTTGATCCACGCTCTCTAGCGGCGAAAAGCTTACAACTATAGTCGATCCCCCGAATTGAGAAAAGCATTACATTCCATAGGTGCCAACTACTAGTATTACTAATTTTTAGTAATCATTACAATTTTTTACCTCTGATTTCTCTAGTTTTGTGTTAACCCCAGTGAAAATTACTAATTTTGGCAACACTAGGACCATGCATTTCAATGTAAAATATGTGAAGATAACGAATTTGGTACAGAACTATTACTAATTTCTATTGAATGAAAAACAAGATAATTATGCCTGAAAAGACCTCTTTCAGCTTAAAGTTTTATATTCTTTGTTATTGATTTATTTTGCTATGTTGTTTACCAAGTAATCCATATTTGATAATTGGTCTAGACTACTTTAGCAACCAGTATTTTCTCTCTCTTTCCAATTTTGGAACGTGAAACCTCATGGTCATGTATGGGCGTTCCAAGCCTGCCTGTCACAAAGTACTTTAGAATGGAACAGCAATTAATATGTCTATCTTTCAACTTTTTCCAACTTAGGGCTAAGCTATCAAGATCTGCTCCTGCCTAGACTTTGGAAGTTCATTGCAGAGCTTGGACCCCATGGAGGTCTGCGAGTGTTCTAGGACTGTCTCACTAATAGTCCCTTTGAACAGCAGTTATAATGTGTATTTTTATTTATTGCTGAGTACGATTTTTGTTTTTCTTTCTTCTTTCCCAACTTAGGGCTAAGCTATTGGGACCTGCTCCTGCCCAGACTTTGGAAGTTCATTGCAGAACTTGGACCTCACGGTGGTCTGAGGGTGTTCCAGGACTCTCTCACTAACAGTCCTTTAGAACACCAGGAAATACATTTATTTTATTCATCTCTTGTGCATCATTCTTTTCTATCTTTCACTTTTCCAACTTACGGCTAAGTTATCGGGACCTGCTCCTGCCCAGACTGTGGAAGTTCATTGCAGAACTTGGACCTCATAGTGATCTGCAAGTTTTCCAGGACTGTTAATGTCTTGCTGACAGTCCCTCAGAACACCAGGAAATCCATTTATTTTATTCATCTCTTGTGCATCATTATTGTCTATCTTTTATTTTCCAAACTTAAGGCTAAGCTATTGGGACCTGCTCTTGCCTCGACTGTAGAAGTTCATTGCAGAGATTGGACCTCATGGTAGTTTGAGGGTGCTCCAGGACTGTCTCACTAATATTCCCTTTATACAGCAGTTATAATGTGTATTTTTTATTGCAATTTCTTTTACCATATTTGTTTTTCTTCCTTCTTTCTCAACTTAGGGCTAAGCTATCGGGACCTGCTCCTGCCCAGACTTTGGAAGTTCATCGCAGAGCTTGGACCCCACGGTGGTCTGAGGGTGTTCCAGGACTGTCTTGCTAACAGTCCCTCAGAACAGCAGTCAATACTGTCTGTACTAATGCTATTCTGTGACAGTGCCAGTTACCTCATTGCGTAAGTCCCTTTGGAATACCCTTCAATCTCTAACGATTTGTTTAAGGTGAGAAACAATTTTCAGGTACTCATGCAGGATCAGCTACTTTTTCACATAAAGCCCTTATGTATGCATGCTTGTATCGGACTAAAGATATTAATCATGTAGAAAAATAGATTCTTCTTATGGAATGGAACTTGTTTGGCTTTTTGAGAAGAAAAAGTTGTATATTTTAATAGAAAAGACAATATAACGGGGATGTGTTAGATCTACACATGATTCTCCAAACGGCTGGTGATCTTTTCTTGCTCTCAATGATAACATCTGGCGCTGAATTGCACCTGAAAAATAGTCACCGTTTGTGCGTAGATCTACGAATAGCTTTGTGAAGCACAACCCAGGTCTTCTAGGTACGAAAAAAATACATGATTTAGAATTTATAGCCTTAGCTTTCCCTTAGCTTTTTATGCTTCCGCCACCGTAAGGTGGTGCCGGAGGCATTATGTTTTCGGGTTGTCCGTCCGTCCATGCGTCCGTGCGTGCGTCCGGACCTTGTTACCGCAATAAGTTCAGAACTGCTTGACGGATTTTGACCAAACTTGGCTCAAGTATGTATAAGCATGGGAGGATGAACTGATTAGATTTTGGCTTCAATGGGTCTAAGGTCAAAGGTCACGGGGCCAAAAAACTTGTAAAAAATCACCCAAAATAGCTTGTTACCGCAATAAGTTCAGAACTGCTGCACAGATTTTGACCAAGCTTGGCTCAAGTATGTATAACTATGTGAGGATGAACTGATTAGATTTTGGGTTCAGTGTGTCAAAGGTCAAAGGTCACAGGGCCAAAAAACTTGTAAAAAATCACCCAAAATAGCTTGTTACCGCAATATGTTCAGAACTGCTGTACATATTTTGACCAAACTTAGCTCAAGTATGTATAAGCATGTGAGGATGAACTGATTAGATTTTGGGTTCAATGGGTCAAAGGTCACAGGACCAAAAACCTGTTAAAATCACCCAAAATAGCTTGTTACTGCAATAAGTTCAGAACTGCTGTACAGATTTTGACCAAACTTGGCTCAAATATGTATAAGCATGTGAGGATGAATTGAATAGATTTTGGGTTCAGTGGGTCAAAGGTCAAAGGTCACAGGGCAGAAAACTTGTATAAAGTCAACCGATATAGCTCACTCATAACAGAAAAATTAAATCAATTTCTTTCAAACTTACAGTGTGTAGCTCAATTATGTATGAGCGTGTGAGGAAGAACTGATGAGATTTCGGGTTCATGGGGTCAAAGATGGCAGTGCCCAAAATGTTTTTGATTTCTGATGGCATGGAACAAGCCGTACATATCTTTCTGATTGCGTGATGGCGGAGGCATAAATTTCAACCGTGCGCGGTCGAGGATTCATCTAGTTTAATGACTAATTATCTTCTTCTGATCTAATTTATATCTGACATTATGATTTGAGATTTGTAGTAACCCTTGGTGAAAGTGGTACATAAAATGTTCTAAACGTTACCTTCACAATTTTTGGTTCCAACCCCTTTGATGGAATTTTTCTTGTATTTCTCAAAAAGAATTTTGGATGATGGAGAGTTTTATGATCAGCAGATTCCATTCCACCCTGATGATCTCATCGCTGTGTCTTCATTCCTAAATCTATTTGTCTTTAAAGTTATTTGGGAGCACAACCTAGGTGAGTGAATGGCTGAAATATATATATATTTTTTTAAAACTTATGATCTTATTCCTAAATCCTTATTATTCCTGAGTATTCCATGACTAAAAAAATTATTTGAAGGTATATGAAATGTCCTGAGTGGAATAAACTTTGGGGGCCGTTTCATGGCAAGCAGTAATTTTCTGACATTTACCACAGCAACAGTCACTTAGTGCTTTTCATCCAATCAAAATGAAGGATTTCATAGAATTAGTCAGCGCTGACTAATTGTTGCTGGTGACAATCTTTATGAAATTCGCTCCAGGTCTCCCAAATGTTTTCCACTTTTTACAGTGATAAAAATGATGCAACTACCACCACCCTTTCAATGTAATGCAACAACATTTCATGTGGAAATTGTAAAGATAACAATTCTTTTCATGATTAAGAAGATGATAAAGATATGAAGTATTTTTGGAAGACAGAAAAATATATGTCTGCTCTCTTCTGTTATCCAAATTTCAACCAACAGAATTGACAATCTGTAAAATCTTGCGAATTTCCTTTTCTCATATCATGTTGCATCAGTATGCAAAACAAAATTAGAATTTGATAGAATATGTTCTGTAGTAAGTCTTCTTTATTGTTCTTTTAGATGAGAATCCCAAGCTTCAGAGTCTTTTCAACTCCACTCATACACTGTTGATGTTACTGTATGATAAAGACTGTAGGAGACAATTTGTATCTCCAGTTCATTGGCTCGTCAAGTAAGTATTCACCTTTTTTACATTTTTAGTTCAGTTCAGACTTTATTTCTATTATCAATCATAAGAAATAATCAAATACAATGATGGTATTTACAATGTAAAAAACATGTACAATGAATTATTTGCATTTTGATGAAAATAGAAAAAGGGTAATTTACTACTAACAAGTTTGAAACTTGAAACTTGTAATATTGGCTTTAATATAAATATCTGTGCTTGTCTGTTTGTCTGTTTGTTTGTTAATTAGTTGATTGGAGAGGAGTAATTTGATTTTGTTAAATGATATCATCATCATCATCATGAGCATCAATATTATTGCGTCCAACAAAATCATGACATTTGTCAATACTAACATCACTACCACAGACACTATTACCACCATTGCCATTACACAACGACTACCACCACATCCTTCACTAACATCATCATCATCATCATCATCATCGCTACCCTCGTCACTATCATCATTTTTATTGTCACCATTATCTGAACAGAGCTGCCAACCTAAAATCGTATTACAGTCAAACCTGTCTATAGTGGTCACTATCTATAGTGACCACCTGTCTATAGCGGCCACTTAAATTGATTCCCTCCAGATGAAAACACATGTTGTAGAATCTGTCTATAGAGGCACCTATCTACAGTGGCCACTTTTTCTGTTTCCCTTGGGATGGCCTCTGTAGACAGGTTTGACTGTATTTGTCTTTTTCACTTGATTGAGGGGTACTCAGTAGATGTCAGAAATTCAGAAAGTAAAAATACAAACATGTAAACACCTGTCGACCTGAAAATCTTTCATTATTTAATTATTTTCAATAGAAAACAAGGTAAACATGATAAGCATGATATATTGGACAGGTGTGTCATCCATGCTCCAAAAGCATTCATTCTGGTAAATGAGGGTCATGATTAGGCAATTCTTTGGACAGTTAGTTGCTTTCTATGGAGACAGGTACATTGACTTAAATTGTATGATGATGCTGTGTATTCATTGACATCTATAGATCTTAGTACCCTTTTAAGAAGTGAAAAAGGGTAGAAAAAGTTAAGGAATATGATTTTAGCTGGCAGGTCTGCGTTAATCTGTCATTCTTGTTACGTCCAATTTGTACAATATTTAGCATAGTCTTAAAGCCCAAGTAAAGTTTTGGTTAAAGCAAATATTTTTTGTCCCCAAATTTTGTCTTCAAATCTAAATAAAATGAAATATAATATCCTGAACATATTGCACAAAAGATCATGTGAAAAATGAATGAGTTTTAGTAAAGTTATAATCTAAGATGTACAAAATGTCTCAGTCTCACGTACCGCGAGACTAAATCCATATTTTCTTTCTTGAAAAAGTAACACCTTTTCGTGCACAGAATTGCATGATAATCTCAGAATTTAATCTTTGTGTATACCTTTTTATCATGCTTTTGTCAAGTCTCGGAAATAACTTTGCATATGCCCGATAACAAACAAAATATTGTTACAACCTAGAGAGGGCGCTAAATATGATATAACGGTCAAATTCAAATTTTCAAAAGAATCAGTTCGTAAAAAACAATATGCTATGGTCTCAAAATGTGTATAAGAATTATATATCATGATAAACATCCAAAAGAGTCACATTTCTTAATCTTTACCAAAACTATACTTGGGCTTTTATATGTCATTCTTGTTATGTCCAATATGTACAATATTTAGTTTAGTCTTAACAAATGCAATTACATCAATCTCATTCTTAGGGACCTAAAGATGAGCTCCTTCAAATCGGAGCTAGAGAAGAACTCAAAGAGAGCAGATCTGATTCTACAGAAAATACCACATGTCATTCCACATAGAGAAGTAAGTTTATTACAATGATATCACAAATCTTTTTTTTTTATAAAAAAAAATGTATAAATGTACAATTCAACCAGGTTCCTCAACAACAAAATGTATTGTAATTTCTGGCATCTGAGTGTAGACATTGAGTAAGAAAGTGACGTCATCAATTTTGAAATCATAAATGTTGAATTAAATGACTATGGGGATGTTGCCAAAAAGTTGCAATTGATCGCAAATTAGAATGCATATTTTCATTCATGCATTGTCTGTTCTTTTGACAAGACGCATATGAAACAATGGTTTTGATTGGCGTTTGCTAATCAAATGCAACTTGCAATTGATATTAAGTAAGGAATGTGTGTTTTTAAAAGAGCCCCATTACAGTCATGAGTTGGTGCTTGTGAATGTGCAAGCGCTTGTTGCCATTTCCGTTCTCAGCAGTTGTCAATTAAATAAGTTCTGCTCATGTGGTCAGGGCAAGATATTGCTTGCTTCTATGTGGCAATTGCAACACTGGAAGCATCTTGCCAAAAGTTCGGCAGATTCATCCCTTGTAGATGTTTGTATTTTTGGAACTTTGCATGCTTGTCAGCGAAGTACTGTAAAAGTGGTTTCTTTCGCGTCCAGAAACTTTCGTGGTGTACGTAAGTGTCAAATTTTTCATGTGTGTTTAAATTCGAGGTCAAAAAAATTTGTGAATTCACAGTCAGCCAGAACTGTTTTTTATTCACATATTTTTCACATGGTACTTGTCACTAGTGAATAATACATTACGCGATGACACTATACTGTGTGTTGGCCATTAATACACGCAATGCCAGAAATCTTTGTGTGTGCGCTATAGCATTGTAACAAGCGACAAGTTTCAGACATTTCCTTGCGTGGTTAAATTTGTGTGTTTTTTAAAACATTTTTGCGCAATTTTAATTTTGCGGCTCAACATTAAAACGCAAAAAGCACAATGATAAAACCACCGCAAAAGAAACCACTTTTACAATGTACATTTTCACTTTTAACCATCTGTCAATTATTTTCTATTTCTCTTGCAGAGGGTGATTCTGTTCAGGAAACGAGTGAGTGACGAGAAGAAATCACTTGGATACACTGAATCTCCTATGTCACAGCCGCACTCAACCTATGTCACAGTTCACAGATCCAGACTTGTTGAGGTAACTTGACTCAATAATACCTTCGTGCTTTTGAATAATATAGTTAATTAGAGAAATCACTTGGATACACTGAATCTCCTATGTCACAGCCGCACTCAACGTATGTCACTGTTCACAGGTCCAGACTTGTTGAGGTAACTTGACTCAATAATACCTTCGTGCTTTTGAATAATATAGTTAATTAGAGAAATCACTCGGATACACTGAATCTCCTATGTCTCAGCCGCACTCAACGTATGTCACCGTCCACAGGTCTAGACTTGTAGAAGTAAGTAGATTGATACCGTAAAACGGGGCGAATACATACGTCGGAGTGAGTAGGAACAAAGCTTTGACTAGTAAAGATTCCTTTTAACTCTTTGTGCGTTCACCCGTAAACCCCCTGTATGTTACATTATTTAGGGATTGTATGGGCAAATCTGTGCAAATGTGCAAAGAAAACAGGCCAACAGATGTTCATTGATGCAAAGAAAACGGGGAATGAGTTAAAAGAGAAGGATCCCTCTTTGACCATGTTATGTGATAAATTTTTCAATCCATATGGATAAATTAACGAAAAGTGAGAGCAAATGTGATATAAGCAGATTTAGATAGACTGTGTACGTTTGTCCCTGTTCGCCTCCTTTTACGATACTTTATGCTCTAGAATAAGACAGTGATTAAAATAGATCCCTTGGTACACCCACTTCACATCATACTGATATAAACATTTTCTGTGTTTTTTTTTTAAATTTTAGGATGGTTATCAGCAGCTTGCGTCAGTAGCATCCCAGGCTTTGAAGGGCTGTATCAGGGTCAACTTCATCAATGAACAGGTAGGATTATTTCAAAATTTTGAGATTAGAATTGAAATGTTTTGACAGACAACAGGCATATTCTATCTTGTCCTAAGACTATTTTTTACTTGGTTCTGAATACAGGAGATTTATATTGAAATAATGTCTGAAGCTTTTGTCAGTGATTTCTAATGTTCTAATATAATGATGAAGTTATAGACACTTGTTTAAAGTTTAATCCGCCTGATTGACAGTAAAATTAAAACGAGTGCATTCTTGTCGGTATATAGCTATTGCAGCCATCGGGGAACAAACCCTCATCAAAACTGATGATGGCGACGAAGATGATGGCAATGATGACAACGATTTAAGTGGTAATCATGATGATAATGAAGACGATAATGTTGAATATAGTGATGTTGCTGCTGCTGCTGCTGCTGCTGCTGATGATGATGATGGTGATGATGATAATAGTTTGTATGATTATGATGATGATGATGATGATGGTAGTGATGACGATGATGTTCCTGATAGTAATGGTGATAATGCTGTTTAAAGATGATTTTTACATTTAGACCATTCAATTATTCTTGTCAGGGTCTGGATGAAGCAGGTATCGATCAAGATGGTGTGTTCAAAGAATTCCTGGAAGAAACGATCAAAACTGTCTTCAACCCTTCATTAAACCTTTTCAAGGTAATTACCCTTCAAATGTTAAAAGGCATTGAGTATTATTATTAATGTTGTTTTGTAAGTATTGAGTATTTTTATTGACATAGAAAAGTTCATCAGATAGAAAACTGGTACAGAAAGCAAATCACAGAGTGCGAAAAGGGGGACTGTGTGGCATTTGCTCCAATGATAATTTTGATAGAAATGTTGCGATGGAAAATTGACCCAAGGCAAATTTTAAATCGAATCTCACACCTAATCATCATCCTAATCCTCACATTATTATGAACAGTAATCGCTAACACAACCCTTTTGGAGTAATTAGAGTAATTGGCTAGTCCTCATTCCCTACATAGGTTTGCAGTCTACGATATGGTCACACAAATTAATTAGAATTTAAAACATGATTTTAACCAATTGATAACTGGAATTGGGTAGACCCTGCTCAAAGTCTATGGAAATTAAACAATTCAGTAGGCAATGAGTTGATAAGTTCATATTGAGAAGGCTTGAATATTTTATGATTTTTCTTAGTGTCTCGAAGCAAAATTCACATGCAAGCTTTGTTCGGAAGTTATAAGAAAAAAATGTCAATATTTTAGCAATATCTAATTGCCTCATCAACACATGATTTCATCAAGATGGCATCATCAATGCAACGCAGCAAGTACATGCATGAATTGATGCAGTATTGGATGCACTTGATTTTTACATGCATTTTTCCATAGACTCTTCTGAACGGGCAATACAAGAAAAAAATTAACTTGGCAATTCTGTTTACAATCCGAAATGAGGTATTAAAGTTGCCTTGCTCAGATGTCTGATGCAGTATTTACGCATATTCGGAGCACCCTTGCGTGATTGTGAGAGGGCAAGCGTTAAAATTCATTTGAATTAAATTGAATTGAATTCTGATTTTCCAATCTATATCCCCTTTAGACGACGGCAGAGCAGAGACTTTATCCCAGCCCTACATCATACATCAACGAAAACCATCTCCCTCTCTTTGAGTTCATTGGCAAGATGCTCGGCAAAGCTGTCTATGAGGTATGTATGCAATTTTTATGAATTTTAGTATTATTTAACTTTTTATTGATCAACACTTTGTAAATTTCATATGTATAATATCTCTTCTAAAGTGCAATGAGACCTTTTTCAAAGGTATGATGCCCGATTTAAGAACTATTGTATTTTGTGCCGCAGTATTTGCAGGAATCCTTACCTATGAGGTAAATATTAGGCTCCTGCTGCACATCAGCACAAAACTTATGAGTCGATGATAAGTCCTTTAGTAGATATACGTATACGTGTTGATTCATTGGTTCCTGATCTTCGACTGCTGAGTAAATGTTGGGTTTCGCGGTCCTTAGAGCTCTTTGCGGTTGGGTGACCACAGGGTGTGCACAATTGGTCATATTGGGTTACGGCGCAGGTCACGAGGACGGGGCATAATTAGGCTGTCAAGTCGCCGGTTTATAACCCAGGCGAAAAAACCTTTTACAACAGAACTGTCTAATTATTATTTTCATTTTCGTACACAACCTTAAGCTAGTTCACCTTTATAATGTTTTTTTTTTATTTCTTCAAAATACTGCTGATATACTGTAAAAGCCAATATTTTAGCGTAAATAGATTTTAGCGAATTCATTGAATTTCAGACCTTTTGACAAAGAAGTGAGTTGTTGTTTTCAAATTTTTGTGAAGAATAATGTGCACAAGTAAAATTAAACTTGTAAGAATGAACATCAAATTTTGGCCCTAGCATCTAAAGTCGAAAGTCATGCAACTTGTCTATTTTGAGAAGTAATGATTTAAGAAGTAGTGAGTTGTTGTTTTCACATTTTTTGTAAAGAATAATGTGCACAAGTAAAAATAAACTTCGAAGAACAAACTTATCAAATTTTAGACTTAGCATCGAAAGTCGGAAAGTCATGCGACTAGTCTATATTAAGAAGTAATGATCAGAATTTGTTGTCTTTCTCTTATCTCTCTCCAGGGTATCGTTGTGGAGGTGCCATTTGCTCATTTCTTTCTGAGCCAGATCTTAGATCACAACCACAGTACATTATACAGTCCCATTGATGAACTGCCGTCACTTGACAAAGAACTCTACAAAAACCTCACATTTGTTAAGGTAACATTTCTGTTTCTTTTCTATTCTCTTCTTCGAGTATATTTCATGTCCTATATATTTGCAAGTATAAGTTTTTTTTTTCTGAAAGCAGTGATTTCTACCTGATCTGGGGCCTGTAACATGAAGAGATGCAATTAAATTTTCGAGAAATATTAATCGTAAGTCTATGGCAAAATATGTACCAAGGAGATGCAATTAATTGTAAAATTTGTCTCATCTCTTCATGTTACAAGCTCCGAAGCTAGAAAGTGCTTTATATTTGTTTGGAAGAGGATCACAACCAAATGGATTTGGATAGAAAATTCAAAAGAAATGTCCATGGATGACATATCACAGATTGAAAAAGCTTCATGGTGATGAAGAACAATTGGAGAAATTATTAATCATTCGTCCACAATTGATTGTAATGTAACTTTACTTGCCTTGTAGTTTTATTCCAAGTGAATTTATCAAGACTGTAAAATCCTTGTTTGATGAAGCAAAAGATTGATGTCAATACTATGATGGTAGTTTGTGAGTGTGTTACGACTTTGTATGTACTCACCATCTACTTATATTTCTTCTGTATGTTACTTACTAACAGGTTTGCTTGTATATTGAATTAAATAATGTGTTTATGAGTTTTATTCCAGACATACGGTAGCTGTATTAGTGGTTTTTACACTATTGTTGGCGGAAGTCCTACGGTTGCAGTCAAATTAAGCCCTATTTAATCAACTAAGTGTGAAATGACCTCTTTTTTATTTTATTTGTGTGATCTCCATTTTTGTAGCACTATGATGGCGATGTTGCTGATTTGGACTTGGTGTTTTCTACTGATGAAGACTTCATGGGGAAGCTTGTCACACATGAACTGATCCCTGGCGGAAAAGCTATCACAGTCACCAACCAAACCAAGTAAGGGGTGTTGCTACAAGGTTGCAAATTGCATCATGCATTTTCATTTGCACATTGTCTACGCTTTGACAAGACGTGTATGAAACAATGAAATTGATTGGCACTTGCTGATCAACTGCAACTTGCAATTGATTGCAACGTAGAGTGTGTACTCATTAATGTGGAGATTTCAATTTTATTTGTCACAGTCACAGTTACAGTCGACCGGAAGTAGTACGTCATGGTTTTGCGTGTCTGCTCATTGTTACGGGCGCAGCTACATGTGACGTAACAACGAGCAGACGTGCAAAAGTATGACGTACTACTTCAGGTCGACGTGCCCTTTGTCAGAGTTGACTGAAATCAAAAACACCATAATATAAGTCTACAGTCACCCTTGCCCAAGTGGAGCTCATGTAAATCAAAATCGCTTTTTGCACGGATGAATGATTATTCTGTATTTCCTTATCCACATAGACAGTGAAATAAATAATCCTCCACCCTTATCCTGATTTTTTTCTCTTAACATTTTGTCCCCTCCCAGAATCAAGTATATCCACTTGATGGCGCATTTCCGCATGTGCCAGCAGATCCGCGACCAGACCCGTGCCTTCAAGAGGGGATTCTTGTCTCTCGTCAACTCCCAGTGGTTAGCTTGGTTCTCTGGACCTGAATTACAGAGACTCATTTCAGGCGATGTTAACGCTTTGGACCTTGTTGATCTTCGGTAAGAAATTAGATCATTTTTCATTTTGCAAAAGTTACCAGAAAATGAGCTTTAGACCCGTGCCTTCAAGAGGGGATTCCTACCCTTGTCAACCCCCAGTGGTTAGCCTGGTTCTCTGGCCCTGAGTTGCAGAGACTCATTTCAGACGATGTCAATGCTTTGGACCTTGTTGATCTTCGGTAAGAAGTTAGATCATACTTAGTGTATGTAATGTTTGCAAGTATCTAAGATCTGAGCTTGTTAATGTTTTCCAAACTTAGCCTAAACTGAGCCTAGACGCGTGCCTTCAAGAGGGGGTTCCTTTCCCTCATCAACCCTCAGTGGTAAGTTTGGTTCTCTTAACCTAAGTCATAAAAACGTATTTCAGGTGATATTAATGTTTTGACATACCAGATTTACTTAGAATTGTTATACTTAAGATCCTTTCAGTTATTCAGTACTCATGTTAGCATAGATATATCCATGCATTCATGTAGGATTACCTTTCACCAATTTTCAATATTTTACCCGTAACTTGGATTTCTGTACCCAAGTAATAGGAACTCATTTTAGGTGAGTTATGGTCTATTTTTTGAGATTCTTTACAATTTGTTTTTAAGCTGAAACTCCTTGGATTTTTCCATAATTATTATATGTACTGATTTATTATACAGTCAACCTTGTTATAAAGAGCACTGATATAACGAGCTCTGGTTATAACAAGGTAATTTTCCTGGTCCCATCTCTTTGTATTCTATTGTATTTTTGCCCCGATATAACAATATGTCAATATAAAGAGGTAATTTCTCTGGTACCAAAGACCTTGTTATAACGAGTTAGACTGTATTATGTTTTATCTTTTTTAATAATTGCAGGAAACATACACAGTACTATGGAGGATTCCACAACTCCCATCGAGTCATCAACTGGCTTTTTGACATCCTGGGTAATGACTTCACAGTCAATGAAAGAGGCCAGTTTCTCAAGGTATCTTAAGTGTTTTGTTGGTTAATTTTTTTCAAACTAGCATATATTTACTGGACTGTTGCCTGAAAACGGTTTATAACAATCACATTGAAAATTATATACATATTTCATATTTTCATTGAAAAAAGTATTGAAAAAAACATAATCAAGACAAACCACATTTTCTATAAGCAATTGACACACCATTAGAACAATATATCACAAAACAGGGAGGGGAAGGGGGAGAGGGGAGGCAGTTGACAACACATGTCAGTAGTATCTTGTTGTCTATGCAGCATTCTGCATTTGTATACCAGTACTAAAACTGCAGATGATTTATATGGCACTCTTTACAAATGTTCACATTGCTGTGTAATTGTTTCTGTGCCAGGCATATATAGGTTTCTGGTGTTCACAACATTAAAGGGATTTCTTTTTTTACAACTATCGATATAAAAGAGAAATCATAAGGTACCCCAAAAAAATTGTTTGGATGCCCACAACCGATCAATCCTCTGAAAATAGCCTGATCTAGACTTTATTTTTTCATAAATTATATTTCTTGGGTTTCTTTACACTCAAGCTTTTACAAAATGATGAGAAAACATGAGATATGTAATCTGAAAAGTTACTTTTAGTAAAATTATAGATAAACATATGCAATTAAATCTGAAAAGTAATTTTCAAGAAGTTCTAGGGCTTTCTACTGCTTTCTTAGTCTCATATTTATCTTGAAATCAGTTCTCAATATAAAAAAAAATTAAAATTTGAAAATCACCAACTGATGAAATTTAAAAAAAAAAAATTCATATTCTGGGGCATCCAACCACTAACAACCACAATCTCCAATCTAATAAGAAATTTTGAATGATTTTTGACTTGTTTTTTCCTCATTAGTTTGTAACAAGTTGATCCAAACCTCCTCTGCTCGGTTTCGCTCACATGGAACCTCCTTTCTCAATCAGATGTGTAGAAGTCAGTGATGATCAGGTAATAATATTTTCCTTATTCTCCTTAGATGTATTTTAAAGGATATCTGAACCCCCCCCCCCCCCCCAAGGGGAAAAAATATTTCTAGTTGGTAGTTGGTTGGTATTTGGTAGTATGCATAAAAACAATTCCCATTAACATTCCATGACATTAAAAAGGTGTTTAGCTATCCTGATAGTGAATTCTTAAAACTGATCAATTCTCATGAATAATCAAAATACGACTGGTATGAACACTGGTTCATATAACGAAACAATGGGATAGACACACAAACGAATGCACATGCATAGCTAATAGGCTCGCACAGAGCTTAAATTCAATCATGATCGAGATGTTTATTTGCTTCTAACTCCTTAACTCTGCATCCACATCTTGTCAGATAAAGTTATTTCAGGTTAATTCTATACATTTAAGCAATACACAAATTATATAATTTGACCTCAGTTGCCCTTTAAGTTGTTGCTGAATAATTTAATGAATATTTTGGAATTGGGCAAACTTCCCAGCTTTGGAATGTACCACCCAAAAAGTTGAAGATCATTCTTACGTGTAAATGTGTATAGAAATTTTTCAATCAAGGATTTGTTGTATCTGGAAATTATGGAATGCAACTTTGGATGTTGTTAAATGCACTGTAATAAATTTTCTCAGTCATTGAATGTCTCTTGCTCCAGTACACATTGTGAAAAGTGTGATAATTCTGAGGGTTATCCTTAATTTTTTTTAATAGTGTAGGTTTTAGGAGTTAAATTCTCAATTCGCAAGATTACTATAATCTGGAATGCATATATTTAGAACCTCTATTTTCTCACAACGTAAGTAGAGATCAGATTAGTTTGTTTGACAAAGCTGCTTGTAAATTTATGCCCAACTTTACATACGACTGGAACATCTTCTCAGGTTCTAATTCAGCAGCACATTAGCTCTCAAAGGAGGTCACAAATCAAGCATAAAGTCAATTGTAACTTATGGCCAGGTTTATGTAAGATCATCCAGTAATACTAAATAAGTAAAGAAACCACCAAAAGCACAATAAAATATATGAAAAAATTTGTAAGATCTGTAAAATATTCCAGAATTACTTCATAATAACTGACAAATGTTTGATATGCCGGTACATGGAGCATGTTGAATATGATTATTCTCTTTTATCGTTACTACTAGGACACTGGAGACACGGTTGGTAGCGTGTTACGAGGCTTTCTGCGGATACAACGTCGCGACCCGGTCAGCCGACTTCCGACCTCGTCAACCTGCTTCAACCTGCTCAAGCTACCAAACTATCAGAAAAAGAGTACACTGAAGGAGAAGTTACGTTATGCAATAACCAGTAACACAGGATTTGAACTGTCATAGCAGGTGGTCTTTTTTTATCTCAACCCTCTCTCTTCTCCACTCCCACTCCTCCTTTTCATTTATTCTCCTGCTCCATCATTCTTTATCCCCTTCCGTTTTCAAACTTTATCAATATACCTAACTACCAGAAGAACAATTAAATAAAAGAGAAGTTGCGTTATGCAATCACCAATGATACAAGATTTGAACTGTCATAGCAGAATTATTATCCTAACCCTTACTCCAGCTGCCCTTCTTTCTCCCAGATATAAAAAAAAGAGTATTCTGAAGGATACGTTTTCATGGAATTACTATTAATACAGGACTGATAATGTTGTGACAGGTTTACATCTCAATTTAATCCTTAATCCTCCTCTCTTTCTCTCTCTCACTCTCTCCTCATATTTTTGATATAATCTACCCAACTTTTAGTAACAGAAGTAACAGGAGGAGCCATACTTCAGTGGAAACTTGGTATAACGAGGTGCTTGGGACCATCAAAAATACCTTGTCATAGCAGTAATCTCTTTACAGCGGAGTTAAAAAAAAACAATAAGTTATAAAGAGCTGGGACCACATTTTTTACCTCTTTATAGGAGATGTTTTGTTATATCAGACCTCTATATAGCAAGTTTCCACTGTAGGTCTCTGCAGCTTAGCCAACCTGGTAGGTCCTCTTCTTTCTTCTTCACCCTCGCTCCTCCTCCTTCTTCTTATTATTCTTTTTTTATCCTTTCCCTCTTCATTTGTAATCACTTCAAATCACAATAAAGAGTAAATTGAAGGAGAAAATACTCTATGCAATAACTAGTAATACAAGATTTGAGCTGTATTAGCAGATGTTCATTCCTTTTCCTCCGTTATTGTCCAATTGGAAAAGAATAATACAGTCCTGCATGACCTCCATATTTCATGTGAAAAAGTTATGCACAGTTATTACAATCTGTTCCCTATTGATTAACGTGGAGAATGAGAACATAAAAATTCATATAATGATTCTACAGTAAGAGAGACATTGTTTGATGGTGAAAGGCTGAAATAAATTTTTGAAAATGTGCAATAACTATTATATCTTTACTTGTGCTTGTATATGGAATACTTATTAGGATTATCAATGTTTTGTTTGAAAAAAAATAAACCACAACTTTGATCTTTATTCATATACTTTTCAGTGATTCAAATCATTGCTTTAAGTCGAATCATATTGCAGACAATTTATATGGGTTTGTATACCAAAAGAAACAGAGTTTATACAGTCATTTACATTACTTGTTTATTGTTGTGTTGTAGTAGATATTTATTTTTTTAATAAGGGCAATCCCCATAATATGTCTAGTCTACTGTATATTGTATTTTCGTGAAATAGATATGCATTTTTTTAAGTTCATATGAATAGGTGTTGAAATCCTAATTGGGTATTGACATGGGGGTATGAATTTGAATATTAAATGAGATGAGACATGGGGGGATTATGCAGTGTACAATTAAAAGTTGTTCAACTTTTGTAATAGCCTAATGTAATTTTCACTTCCTTGATAAATTCTACATTCTTAACACCTGTCAGTCTATGAATTGTGGTAATTCATGTCTGAAATTAGATTTATAGTTTTAAATCCCTCAATTGTGGTCCAAATGTGTAAATTCATTGTTTGTGCACAATTTCCTGTGTATCATTAACATAATTAAAAGTAACAAAAACTCGATAACACTTTTGAAAAGGTTGGCAACAATTAAGTTAAAGATATTTTTGATATTTTTTCATGTGTATGTAAATGCTCAATTGGCTCATCTCCTGAATCATGTGCCACCATCAAAACTAATTTTCATATGAACTTGGGTAAACTTTGGCTGTTTTGGGGTGTCAAAAAAGACTTGTGTCAAATTGAACAAAGGACAAACCTAAACAAGTTGTCTAGTAGTGCTGCACAATATTAATACTGAGTTATTGTAATTTAAACACCAAAGCTTCTTCAGAATATTATGTCATGAAAATTCACTGTTGAATCATTCGTATAGCTGATAACATTGTACCTGTTCAGTAACCCATTTACTTCATAATCACATTTATCACAATTTTCCATTTCTTGTTATTTCAATGTATTACTGATACTATCTGATACTAGCAAAATTCACTGTCTGTTAGACTTGTTCATCATGAGGTAGTGTGATCATAGTAAGTTGTAATGTGAATGAAGAATACAGTCAACCTTGCCTATGTTGTTAGTATTGAAGTCAAATATTTGCCTAAGTTGATGTGATTTTTTAAACAAATCGATCAAAACCTGTGTTATTTTCGTGTTATATCCCTTACACTAAGATCGTTGCATTGACAGTGTACAGGCAAGAAAAATGAATAGGTTTGCTAATAAAGCCGTTTGCCATTGAATAGTACGAATAGTAATTTTTTTCCCTAGGGAAAAAGTTACTATTTTTGTGCGCATGCGTAGTGGGCTAAAACAGACGAATAGTAATTTTTTCCCTAGGGAAAAAAGTTACTATTTTTGCGCGCATGCGTATTCGGCTAAGACAGACGTGCCCGTGCGCAAGAGAGACACTGCTCCCCAGCTACAAGGCACGGGACACTTCTGGCTGGCTTCGTTCGCATGATGTGCTCAACGAGAAGACGAGCCAGAGACTAGAAAAACAATTTATCAGATTATCAAATTATCGTTAAGACAATGTAAGATTATTTAATCTGCTGCAATAGATTACTTTATTGTTAATGTTATTGTTGTAAGAAGGGATATAAAAGTAATATACAATGACTTGATTCTCGATCGGTACTGGCTAAAACTATTCGCACTCGTGAGCATCAGATAGTATCATCCTCCCTCGGGCCGTTGGCCCTCGGGAGTTTGGTACTATCTGATATGCTCATTCGTGCGAATAGTTTTAACCAGAACCTCGAGAGTCATTGTATATTTCTATATTGTAAATGAAATTACTAAATCAAGGATAGTTTGTGATCCCAAGAGATTCAACTAAGGCAGAGCTTGAATGTACCTGTTACTAAATGTTGTCATTTTTTTAAAGATTTATGTGCTATGGTTTTGTCAGTATTCTCAAGTGCCTTTATAGTGGTAGAATATAAATGATATATTTGAATCCAATCCAAAATTCTACAGAGATGCCAGCCTTCCGGAAAATACACCACTCAAAAGAAGTTAGGGTGCACTTTTCAATTGCACCACTTCAGAATTGTTGCACTTTTCAGGGTGTGTACTGAAGCGTGAGATGTTCAGTATCTGAAAGCGCTCATGTGTTAAATTGATTGTGTTTGATGACATTAAAAACGTTTGTATTTGGTTATATACAAATGGTGTAAAACCATGATTAAGAGTAACCCTTCACTTTTTTTGTAGTATATGTGAAGAAAGAAAGCAGAATATGAATCACCAAATAGTTGAACCAAATGTTTCCTCAGGAGAGAAAGTGTCTAGTTATCGTTATCATGCTATCTTTCGTGATAAAATACTGGGTTCACATTTTTATTTATATTCTGATGGTTTGCATCTCCGTTTCTAGTCCTACTGTTCAACTAATAGGGTGATGTATTGAATTGAACTTCAATGAAATGCGACAGAATCTCTTCTTTTTTTTCTTTTTTTTTTACATGGACAGCATTTTATACAGTTGTTTATTTATGATTTAAATTTTTACTCTCAATTTTTTCTGTACATGTTTTGTGTAGTTAAGATTGATTGTATTTTGCATTGTATTTAATTTTGTTAAGCGCATAGAGACTTACTTATTATGCGCTATATAAGCATAAATTACATGTATTATTATTATTATTATTGTAATTTGGTATGATTTTCATATTCTGGATACAGCACAAGTTGTCATATCTAATGCCTGTAACATGAGAGAGAAACGATAAATTGAAGATTAATTTTATCTTAATTAATCCCTATGGTACATGATTTGCCACATTGTAAGTTTAATTGCAGCTTTTATGTTATAGGCCCCTGATCAGATGTTATACTGGGCTTTTATTGTAAAAGTACATGCATTCAATCAAATAGGTTTGTGTATTTTGTGGAAACACTGTATTGAAATGTACACTGATATCTTTATGGTGGTGTTAGATTAATATCAGATACTTATTTATTTTGATGAATTATTTGCTAACAATTGTACGATAGAAAAGTATTATTTTGTAAATACTTGTGAATACTTGTGAAATAAACGTATGAAAGATTAAAATAATGTGAAGCTTATGAAATATATGTTAGTTGTATTGTGTAGGGTCAATCGAACCTGATGGTTTGAATATATACACAGTACAGAGGGGCTAAGAAAAGTTGTATTCAAAATCACATCATGAAGGAGTGCTCACATCTATCAAAGGATATATAACCATATCAAACGCACTAAGGGGGTGTTGCTCAAAACAAACTGCAAATCAACCGCAACTTTGTGAATCGTAACGCGCATTTTCATTCGCGCACGGTATGCGCATTTAACTAGACGCGCATGAAACAATGATTTTGATTGGCACTTTCCGATCAACTGCAACTTGCGATCAATTGCAACTTTTGAGCAACACCCCTAAGTGCGTTTCCTTAAGAGAGCTCCTTAGGGAGCTAGTGCAATGATAGCCTAATGGGGAGTTGTTAAAAATCAACTGCAAATCAACTCAACTGCAACTTTGCAAAATGTAACGCGCATAATAAGACGCGCAGGAAACAATCATTTTGATTGGCATGTTCCGATCAACTGCAACTTGCGATCAATAGCAACTGTTGAACAAGACCCCCTAAGTTACAGTAGCGACGACAATCTTCATATCTTATTAGGAGCCAATTTAAACACCTGGGTTGAGTGCAGCACATAATGGATAAATTTTTTGCTGAAAGAAATTAATGCCATTGTCGCAATAATAATAGTAATGATGATGATAGTAATTATAATAATGATAATATCAATAAAAATAATAATGATAACAATAGTAATGATCATAATAATAATAATGATAAGTAAATAAATTCAGAACCCATGCACCAAAACCATAATATTTTCTGGTACAATTTCTACACAGGTAACCTTGGAACACAATTTACCTATGAATACACCAGACCTCAACTATTCTCTCTCTCTTTCTCTCTCGCTCTCTCTCTCTCTCTCTCTCTCTCTCTCTCCCCTCTCTCTTTCTCTCTCTTTATCCTCTCTCTCTCTCTCTCTCTCTCGCTTTCTCTCTTCATGTATGTGTCTTATACATATACTTAGGGCTATGAAGAAGCAACAAAATCTGTATGAGAGTGATCAATTTACGCATTAAACAGTATATGACTGCAGCCCCTCCCCCTTGTTCCATGTTGATTGGCATAGAATCTCTTTGGTCGAATATGATCCTCGAAAAGCAATATCTGACTATCGAAAATGGAGTAATGACGCCCGAGGCTTTTTGTCATAACATTCATCTTTTTTTGAGGCTATAAATGTTTTGTCACGGTTTCTATTCACTCAACAATTTCAAACAGAGAAGGTCAGGATCGTTTCGTTCAACTGTGCAAAACAGAAAACAACTATTGTGAAAAGAATGCAAGCAACCATAGATGGAAGCAAAGAGCAGAACAATAGGAGGTGAAATAGAACCCCCCCCCCCCCCCCCCCCCCCCCCCCCCCCCCCCCCC
>BQKZ01001301.1:76772-92728 GCA_036244855.1 Temnopleurus reevesii
ACATGTGCTCAAAACAAGCACGTGATAATTAGGACAATTAATTTGCTAGCGCGCAGTACGCGAAGTGTTTCAGCGTATTGAAACTGTGTTGCGCAGGGGCTTCAGCTAAGGTTTTCATTGGTCAATGAGCTTGAGAGAGAAATGGAACATTGATTTCAATTGGTTGTCTGAGATAAGATAGGCGGGTCCTAAGAGAGATAAGACAGAGAAAAGAGAGTTTTCAGAATACCGATTTAAGACTGTCTTAGCACTGTCTTATCTTATGGAGATAAGACAAAAGATAAGACACCGAGATAAGACAGCTACCAGAATACCGCCCCTTGTTGTTTTTCTTGCACTTCTCTTTTCTCTGGTCTAACAATGAGGTGGTGTTAAAAATCAACTGCAAATCAACTGCAACTTTCCAAACTGTAATGAGCATTTTTATTCGCGCACGGTATGCGCATTTAACAAGACGCGCATGAAACAATGATGCTGATTGGCGCATTGTGATCAACTGCAACTTGCGAGCAATTGCAACTTTTGAACAACACCCCCTAAGTCTCATGTATTTTAATACTCAACATCTTCACATATTTTTCATAGTTGCGTCTTGAGCATTTTTAAGTGGATTTGGCGCCATATAAATTACATTGTTATTTCTTTGTTTACCTCTTTCCACTGTGATTGCATGAATGGAAGTTGTTTCCTTTGTTCAATTCTGTTGTTCCCCATTGATCAAAGTGCTAGGACATCACATTTTCCAAGGTACACGGGAAATTACTTGCACTTTTATCATCCGGCTATGGTTCACAGTGGATGTCAACCTTCAAATAAAACAATATAAATATTTGATAATAATAATGTGGAGGCGGCGTGGTAAGGTAGTTCTAACTCTCGCCTTTCAGCCAGAGGGTCGTAGGTTCAGATCCCACCCATGGCGTTAATTTCCTTCAGCAAGAAATTCATCCACATTCACATTGTGCTGCACGCAACCCAGGTGAGATGAATAGGTACCTGGTAGACATTTATTCCTTAAAAAAAGCTTATGCGCCTAATAGATGCACTGCTAAAGCCAGGGTAATAATGCTGCAATTGTAGAGCACTTAGGGAATTCTCATGAAGAGTTGATAAGCGCCATATAAAAGCCGTTCATTATACCTAATACCTCTTTAGCAGAAGCCTCTAAGCGCACTACAATGAATGTAGTAATATTACCCTGGTTTTAGTGCGGCGTATGCCAGACACATGTCATTTCAAGGAATAAACATTCCTGCCATGTACCCATTCTATTCACCTCGCGTGGGTTGAGTGTAGCGCATTTTTCTCTTGCGAAAGGAACTTTACGCCATGGAGGGGTTTCGAACCGCCGACTCTCAAGTTGTAGTAAATAACAACATTGATATAGCGCTTAATATGTGGTGTTTTTATGCGCTCTGTTTCAACTGACAGTACCTATTCTATTCGCCTGCGCTGAGTGCAGCACAATGTCGATAAATTTCTTGCTAAAGGAAATTAACACCATGGTTGGGTTTTGAACCACCGACCCTCTAGTTGACAGGAAAAAGTCTGAACCACTACACAATGATGAATTAAAAATATAATAATGTCTCTTATTTACCCAGGGTAGCCACTTTCAGCTGTAAGCTGTTCTTTCAACAGGCCCTGCTTAACATAAAGGTAGCATTACCCTTCTCCATTATCAAATGCCGAACGCCTGGCAAAAAGGCAGATGGTACCATTTTTATAAGTCTCTGGTATGACCATGACTCGACCGGGGATCGAATCCACGACCTTCCGTTCATGGGCCAGACGGTCTACCACTGAGCCACACATGTCCGGTATATTCAAACGATATCGTCGTGGAAGCGTATATACTGTTTAGGTTCTGACTCTTGCCTTTTAAGCAGAGAGTCGTGGTTCGAGTTCGATCCAGGGCGTTAATTTCCTAAAGTAAGAAATATTGTATTGTATCCATATATATCCATATTGTACTGCACTCGACTCAAGTGATCGGGGACCCGGTTGGAAGTGACCATATTGTGAACAATCTAGCTCAATAGTGTCTGCCAGTATAGTTTGCACTTCCAAGCATTATTAATGATAATAATGTTACATTTTACTTTACTTTTTCGTTATAACTATAAAACGCCCTCAAAATGTAGACTACGGGATTTTTCTTTTTGCACTCAAACTGCACACGGAGTAATCTGGAATACATCTCATGAATATTCAATTAGTTTGAATGCCATTACCAAAAACGTGTGACGAGCGCAGTTTTTCTCTGAAAGTTTTGATGAGTCAAATGTTTAGACACCCGCTTCGTGGTTACTGGTCTGAAAGCACAAACCCCAAAACAGTTAACACACACAAAAGCCCCCCCCCCCCCCCTCTATGTGAAAATAACATTGTTTGAGGGCGTTATTGGCTGAGATTAATTTTTGCGGAAACTTTTCAGAATTAATTTATATAGGATATTTTTTACTATGAAAAGTGTCCATACTGATAGAAAAGCGCCTAACCATTAATAAACTAGCAAAACAAAAGACATTCAAAGCTCTGATCCCGATTAGAACATTGATAATGCTATTTTCAATTTCAATTCTAAAATGAGCCTCCCGTAACTTCAGAACTCTGACATATATCCCCTTTTGTGTGTTCACTGACGCATGGCATAATTGATCATGTTGATTTTCACACAAGGGCTAGCCAGTTTACTGATAAACATTACCAACAAATTTTGCTCCAGCACACCCCGCGTTGGGAAAAAAAACTTATTTCACGTTCTAAAAGGGAGGGGGACACTTTTTTTGGTTGTGTTTATAAAGTGTTCTCAGAATGTGAACTCGTGCTTTATGTTGCACTCAAACTGCACACGGATTTTTCATGAATCAAACTCATGAATGTTCAATTCAACGTGTGGCGAGCGCAGCTTACCTCTGAAAGTTTCGATTATGAGTCAAAACTTTTGTTCAATGTCCAGACAGCTCTTCCGTAGTCTGAGAGTACAAACCCTAATATAAAAGTCTCTTCTCGGGGGTTTAATTTTCGCGCTTTTCGCGGTGAAATTGCTGACCGTCAATTTTTGATCCGCAAAAATAATCCTTAAAAATGTGTACGAGATATTAACATACACATTACTTCACACATGTTTTGTATGTATTGTATTTATTTATTCATGGTAAAACTTACAATCAATGAAAAGACTGCTTTTCAGCAAGTCCGTGCATATAAAAAGCGAACATGTATAAAATGTAAACAATAAGCCTAATAATGAATGTGCATAGAAGTGGGACGATAGCGCTATCAGTTTTTCGGTCACGTGTACATTTAAGTTTGTCATCATAATCTCTAGATCAGTGCTCTAGATTATTCAGTCGTTCTTTATAATTTTTCGGCATGAATAAAAAAAAGCATTCTTTTGTAGCAGTAATCATTTACCGTTTCCTGAAAAATCTTTATTAGTTAGGTCATAGATTATACTTTTCTTTATTGATTATATCCGCGAATCAAATACCCCCCGAAAATGTTCATGGACTAAGCAACCGCGAAAAATTAACACCGCGAAATTATCCAACTTTGCTTAGTATCCTTACAAAATGATGTGTGTAGAATTATTTAATGCAGTAATGTAAACAATCCTGATGGGCAAAACTACGAACAATTATTGGAACGTACCGTGCGCAATGAAGTAGGCTTCTTTTGCACGAGAAATCTTTTGCACCAGAAATATGTTTTGCACAATTCGAAAAGGTAATTTATATCCTCTGGTTTCCGATAGTTTGTCAGGTAATGTTATCATAAAAGGGTATTCGGAAGGAAGAAGTCCCTTGAACGGCCAGGGTTATTAGAGTGTAGGCAGGATTGCACTTAAACGGGTGACAAAGTGTACACTTAATTTTTGTGTTTCACTAATGGGGTGTTGCTCAGAACCAACTGCAAAACAAATGCAACTTTGCAAATTGTAACGCGCATTTTCATTCGCGCACGGTCTGCGTATTTAACAAGACGCGCATTAAACAATGATTTTGATTGGCGCATTCCGATCGACTGCAACTTGCAATCAATTGCAACTTTTGAACAACACCCCCTAAGACATCTCACTACCCGAATGTTTAATATTCGTCATTTTTGAAGCAGCATTATTGCAGAATTAAAACTACAACTTACATGTATTTTACTCGTGAATTTGTGTCTCTTATATCAGTTCTGACTCATTGCACACCAAAATAAACTTAGAAATATCAAAAGTAAATGAAAATGTAGTAAAGTTAAAAGAGGTACAGAAATCTAGATAGTAAGTGTGCATAAAAACATTTAGAGGGAGATTAAAGATTTAAAAAAAAAATCACACAGCAATTTAATGAAAGATGCACGAAGGATTAGCAGTGGTCAAACCTAGAGCCGAAACCTTATGGTTTCAGAAAATTCACCAGTCCCTTAGGGATTAAAGCCTAAAATTTCGCTCAGAGTAGACGCTCGTAGTTTCCGAAACTACGACGAAACCTTACGATGAAGAAACCACCACCAAGCTACACATTTACTTATGGTTTCGTCGGAGTCGAAGTATCAGAGTTGATCAGAGTTTCAAACACAGGAAGCAGCGCGTGGGACTGGTATAAAATCTGTACATTTTCTTGCAAAACACTTTGGCACATATTATTTATTCATAGTTCTGAACATTCTTCTCACATTTTGTGCGATTCTGTGAACATTTATTTTATTTTTTTAACAAATACCAGAATATATCTTTAACTACAACACGTTCCAGAGCAGCATGCTCGTAGTTTTGGCTGACCTCTTACGGATGTAGCATAAATGCTTACGACACACAACTAACATATCGGATGGTGCGGTAACACGACATATGCTCCTGCGACAAATGCTCCGAAGACAACTGCTCCGAAAAATGCGACAAATACTCCGCGACATTTGCTCCGGGACAAATGCTCCTGCGACATTTGCTCCGGCGACAAATGCTCCCCCGACATTTGCTCCCCCGACATTTGCTCCGGCGACATTTGCTCCTGCGACATTTGCTCCGGCGACAAATGCTCCCACGACATTTACTCCTGCGACATTTGCTCCGGCGATATTTGCTCCGACGATAAATGCTCCGAATATGCGACAATTGCTCCCCCGACATTTGCTTCCCCCGACAATTGCTCCTGCGACATTTGCTCCGGCGATATTTGCTCCGGCGATAAATGCTCCGAATATGCGACAATTGCCTCCGACAATTGCTCCTGCGACATTTGCTCCGGCGATATTTGCTCCGGCGATAAATGCTCCGAATATGCGACAATTGCCTCCGACAATTGCTCCTGCGACATTTGCTCCGGCGATATTTGCTCCGGCGATATAATTGCTCCGGCGATAAATGCTCCGAATATGCGACAATTGCTCCTGCGACATTTGCTCCGACGAATTATTTAAAGGCCGCAATGTATAGTTAGTTATCATACTTGCTCTTCCGATATTTGATCCGGACGCTAATAATCTTGTGATGGTTGCTCCAACGAAAATCTACATAGTTAGTGCAATGTGAAGGGTAATCCTAAACCTAACCGTAACTCTTATTCTTATATCAACATAATCGCGAGGCATAAATCCCTGCCACAACCGTAAAATTAGAGTCGGAGCAATCATAGCCGGAGCAAATGTCGGAACATCTTGTCATCATCACCACCACACCTTGTCTAAAAATAGATTGGCGACCCTGTGTACAGCAGTACTGGTGTACAGTATGTCCTTTTTGTATTCAAGCACGTGGTTTCGTGCTGATTTTGAAAAGCACGTGCACGTATTCATGTAGTAGGCAAGTTAAAGAACATGGAGGTATTCGAGAGCAACAGGGGAGGCGTCAAACTCTCATTTGAGGGCCATGTGTACGTGCAAAAGAGAACCTTAAGGGATGGCAAGATACGGTGGCAATGCGAAAAACAACGCAGTGCCCATTGTAGTGGGGCCCTTACAACTGGTGGCCCACCAGCCTATGATAACCCAGGGGCCAAGGTGGAGCATAATCATGCACCGACACCAGCACGTGCTGGGATCCTGCAGGTCCGTGGAGCGATGAAGAGGGCTGCCAGGGACGTCAACTCTGGCCCTACGGTACAAGTGATAGCTAATCAGCTACTGGACGCACCACGTGAGGTACGAGAGAATTTCGGATCGCTTGCCACGGTTACCAGAGACGTACAACGACAGAGGTAATTCATAATGTGCAATCGGGATAAATTAAAAAAAAAAGCAAAATGACAAATACTTTCTTCAGTAGATATGAACATGTTTCTTTTTTTTTATTTAAAACTTATTGACTCGAATGATTTCAAGGTATTTTGATTTAAAAGTGCAAGTTTTTCTGCACCTAGAGTGCTGTTCTAGCTCTTTTGAGTGCTATATTAGATATGGTAAGTGCTAAATTAGCACGCTAGGTGCAGGAAAATTAACACTTTGAGTGCAGTCCCTATACGAGCACTCACTAGTGCTAAAATACAATTTGCGTTTTTATAGTGTGTCAGTTGTTGTGTTGAATCCTCGTTAAGCTTTCAATCTTTAAGCATAGGTACTGCCAGTCGTTCATAAAATATCTTCTAACACTGACGTGGCTACAAAAATTATGCAACTATTTAGCCCACTAACGAAAACTATTACAAGTATGCCCAGACCAGTGGCGGATCCAGAAAATTGAAATAGGGAGGGGGCGTCATCGGCGAGAGAGCGGGGAAGGGTGTGGGAGGGGGTATCCCCCTCCCACGGAAGGGACTCTTTGAAAAAATCATGTGCTTAAACAACAGTTTAAGTACACTTTCCAAAGAAATAATCTTCCTGCATAATGTCTTTTATTTTAGCAAAATTCAGTCAGATAATGCAAACAACTTTGCCTATTGGTACTTTTGGAGTCCAGATTTAAAAAGAAAATTGTATACAAGAAATGAAAAGTATGTCAATTTTAGATTTTACCCTAAACTCATCGTGCCACCTTGTCATTATATTAATACATTATTAATAATTGCTATATAATCCCCTGTGTAATTAAACAACTCGTTATGAATACTAATGACGTTGACGATTTTGTGTTAATTATGAATGTAGTGCACAGGTGATGGATTTTTTTTGGGGGGGGGGGGGGGGGGGGGGTTAAAAATGCTTATCTCAACACGTTTTCTTTAAAAAAAATTCAAGTGAAAGGTGGGTTTTTTCCAAAAAGCATACAATTCAATAAATTCCGGTGTGTGTGTGTGGGATATTAAGCAATAAGCAGAAATGCAAGGGAAAAAAATCTGACGGTGGGAAAAAGAAATTGATACTAGTATGACGAATGAGGGTCTGAATCCATTCATCCTGTAAATAAGGTTTTATTTACGGTGCTCCCGGTACTTTACTTTGAGCCAGTTGCAGTTAGGCCTACACTTAACTGAAAACTATATAAGAACGTAAAACAATTGTTCCTTATTTTACAAGTGTATGATCAAATATACAGGCGCGAACCAGAATTGTACTTGATGGGGGGGGGCACCATTTTTATGGGGGCCCCCGCCGCCTGCACCCACTGGCTACGCGCCTGTCATAATGACGCAGACTTAAAGGGCAGTCACATTAACACACATTGAACATGTTGAAACTCGGTAGATAGTGCGTAACAACAAGCAGTGCAGTAAGTAAGTCTCGCATATAGTAACAAAAACTTTTAGCCTCCATTTAAGTCTAATCTTGAATTCGCCACGGTAATAATTTACTTGGAGGTGAAGGAAGGTTTGGCGTCTGTCATGTAGCACATTGATGAACTGCTTCATTGTAGTATTGAAATACATGTATATGCACAATAACAATTATCTGATATATTAGACTGATGGACTTCCTAAAGAAACAATCGAAATAAGCACAATCGTGCTTATTATGCGAAAAAAACAGGGAGAAAAATTATAGGCGGGGGCGTACCCTGCGCCCCGCCTGGATCCGCCACTGCAGACCTATCCCATTTTGTGCAGTCACATAGACAGACAATATGCTTCGGCGTCAATTGTTCCCGCATTCATATTTTTTTTCAAAGGAATAATCTACCTAGTTATTTTGTAATCTAAAAGTAATATGTTTTGGGACAGTGGAATATAGATAGTGTCCCTGAAAAAAGACCAAGATTGATCGATGTATAATCATATCTTAATCTTATATCTTAAAAATCTTAATCACAGTTATAATTGATAAGCAGCACACATTGGTAATGCGTATAGCAATCATAATCGTATCTTGAATAAACAATAGATTTGTTCTTTTTTACCTAATGCAATGTAATCTCTCCTTCTTCTTTTCTTACTTTATTCCAACTGCCTCCTTTCTTTCTATCCCTTTTCACTTTCTAAAATTACATCACATTTTGGCCCAATGCAATGACTGAATTAATTTCTGAACAAATGTCAGAACTGATGAATATATTCAATTATGTTTGCAATTTTAATTCACATCACAACTTAAATTTGCAAATTATCATCAAATTTGCGTATGTTGATATAATGCAAGTATATAACTAATTTTGCTTATCCTCTCAGCCTGCTAAATGCCAAACTGAAGCTTATAATGAATTTGATGTTATCTCCTCCTTCTTACTGATTATTCTCTTTTTTATCTCTCTCTCTCCCTCCCTCTCTCTCTCTCTCTCTCTCTCTCTCATTCTGTCACTATCTGCTTTCCAATTCTTCCTCTCTGAAGTTCAATGTACATCTCATCATCTGCATTGATCGAATTTATTTATACATGTAAATAGTGTTCACATATTTTTGTGTAATAATATTCACATGTACTTCTTGCAATCAAATTCGAAAAGCACACAACGTATTTTCTTAATCGCGTCAGCATGGCGCGGCACGCTTTTTACAAATGTTAAGGATTTCAAATTCATTTTAATGCAAACACGTTCAGAATTTTCGCTTCCAATCTCCTCTCTCTCTCTCTCTCTCTCTCTCTCTCTCTCCCTACATCTGTCCATCCCNNCTCTCTCTCTCTCTCTCTCTCTCTCTCCCTCCCTCTCTCTCTCTCTCTCTCTCTCTCTCTCTCTCTCTCTCTTTCGTACATCGTTTAGGTATTAGGACTAGATATTCGTTAGGTTAGATTCTAGGATTAGGTTTACGACTTGATGCTTCATGCAACCCTATATAATAAATGCGATTGCTAAAATGATTATTTACAGAAATATATATATATATTTTTACCATTACAAGGGGTCTGCAATTTAAAAACAACATTTATTTTTGAAAATACCCATTGTATGATGACAAGAATGATGCTGTATAAAGCAGGAAATTCACCTGTTGACAAAAATGGTCAATAACTGGATTCTGTAAACTCATAACAGACTCTAACTTACTGGTGCTGTGAATTAAAGTGCATTTCTGGCGTTCGGGCCGCGTGGCAAAAATATGAAAAATCATATTTCATATCGAATGACACCTCATTCGTTTCCAGAGGTTATTATTTAGTGTTGAGTAATTCCCTTTGAAACGAACAAGAGTATAAAAGCAAAAGCCGCAAATTGAACGATTGATCTATTGTTGTCTCGTTGCAAACTGTGGGTTAGAAGCCTATGAAGGATTGATTGTGGGTAAAATAATGAATGATTAATTAATGATTAATGATAATCAAAGTTGGAAATGTTTATTAGGAAAATGACTACTAAAGATTTCACTTGAAAAAAAGAATCCATTTGATCATTATTTCATTCATTAATTCATCGACTTTCCCTGCCTTGAATAATATTTTTTTTTTGCTTTCAAATCCACTTTTTAAAAATGATACTACAGTAAATCAATGGCAAAAACCTGCAGGTTTTCAGGTCATACATTCATCCACTTCAAACAAATGAGGTGTTATTTTTAACGAATAAGACACTCTTTCCAGTGATGGGACTCGATATGGAAATAAATTTCCCATATTTTTGCTATGCGTATGTAAACTTAGATTTCCAAACTTTTTTGAAGGGTTTTGACTGTGTATGAGGTCATCTGCACCCATTGTGCGAAGCCATTGAAGGGAAACTTATTAAACAAAGTATTTTAAAAATGTTTTTTTTTTAGCTCAGGTGAAGGTACATTCTAATGTCTGGATGATTTTATATTGAATCTGATGAAATTTTGATGAAATTGTGTTTCGTTTGTCAGACGGAATGCTTATCCCCCAGCTGCGACCTTGGAAGTACCAGAGGCGTGGCGGATCACTGGTCGAGAAGGACGCCGGTTTCTCCTCCATGATTCGGGAATTGGAGAGGGAAGAATTCTGGTATTCGCAACCGACAATCAACTACAGATGCTCGCCCGGAGCAGAACCTGGTACATGGACGGAAATTTTTTCTCGCGTCCCGTCCATCTTCAAGCAGGTAGGCCTAGTAAATAACAATTGTTCTTCTTACTTTTGCTACTCATTAAATTTCCCTCTACAATGCTTTGGGCACATTATTCATACGGAATCAGGTGCATCAAAAGTACCCCTCCAATACTACTACTACTACTACTACTACTACTACTACTACTACTACTACTACTTCTACTCATAATAATGAAAATGATAGTAAATAATAATAATAATAACAATAATATTAATAATAATAATAATGACAATAATAATAATAATAATAATAATAATAATATTAACAATAATAGCGATCATAATAATAACATTATTATTGTTTTACATAGATGTTACAATGACATCGTAATTTGTGCATTTTGGCCATGGTTGTATAGGTTGTCTTAATTTAAGATTTTTGTTTCGTTTTCCTAATGTATGGATGTTTGACATTATTTGCTCAAAAAGAAACTTTCAATTTCAATTCTTTCGTAGCATCGCGACGTGGTCATCAAAGTCTAAAGCAACGGCAATTTATCGAGTTTAAGTCCGGAGGCTATAGTTTTATATATATATATACAATTTATAAGTTTGTGTATTCCTGTTTTGTAAAGCTCTTATTACACTGTTGCTAATAACGTTTGGATATGTTCTTCAATTTGAGTTATCCTAAATAAATCACTGCCATATTTATGTTTGCGTAGCTTTGAGGCTGTAATTTGATCAAGATTTTGATAGGTATATTTTGTTAATTTTGACTAAAATTCAAAGATGTTAGTCAGAAGTGACTGTAATTTAGTTAAACTTAACTAAAATCTAGTCAAATTTGACTAAATAATAGGTTGCTCCCAGCTGACCCTTTATCTAAATATTTTTAACTATAGTTCGTTTCAAGAGTGAAGGTTAGAATTAAAGAAAATATCCAAACGTTATTCGTGACATTGTATTGTTTTTTTTTTCATTTCTTTTATTTTTTGCACACTCTATCGAAACTACCTTTTGTCAGAATAACCCGGTAATGTTTACATAATTATATTTGTGATATTTATGAATCATATAGGTATACACCGTACGAGCGCAGTTGGATCACGGAGCAGTGTCATGCGCATATGGTCTGCTTCCTGATAAAACACGGGATACCTATGCGTTCTTCCTGCAGGCGCTGACGGATGCAATGAGAGACAGGGGACTTGCATTCGCTCCGACAAAGGTGAATTACACACAGCCCGTAATATAATGATGATAATAATAATAATAATATATAATAATAATAATGATAATAATAATAATAATAATAATAATAATAATAATAATAATAATAATAATAATACTAATAATAATAATAATAATAATAATAATAATTTACAGACTAATAGACCGGTTATCGATAATAAGCAAACAAAAAAAAAGAAAAAAAAAAAAGAATTCCATTAAAAAAATGAAATCAGATGAATCATTTTTTCAATTGTCAATTTTGATTGCTCTATTTAACGACATTTTTTTTAGTGACTTTGCTAATTGTTTGAAGCCCCCCCCCCCCCGAAAAAAGGGGGACAAAATCATGGAGTTGCACATTAATAATACACTGTTGGTTATAAGGTTTGGATATTTTCTTCAGTTTGACTGATCCAAAATAAATCACTCTGCTTTAAAGTTTTCATAGCTAATTTAGTAAACATTTTGTTGAATATCGTTTGTTGAGTTTGCGTAAAATTAAAAGGTGTCTATTGTTTCCAATAGTTTCTTTATTCATTCCTAAACAAGATCCCTGAATATCATACATATTGACACACTTCATTGGGCACTGTATATAAAATGTGAGTTTTTCGGCAGCAACATATTCTTACAAAATTGTTGTTATTTTGTGTTCGACCGTGTGTAGATGATCAGCAACCATCAAACATAACAAAGATAACATTAGTAAATTGTCACGCATGACTAAGGATTAATTAAAGCCTTATTTATAAATATATGCTTACTCCGAACTTTTTACATACTCGGTAATATAAACTCCCTGATCGAGGGTTAATGCAGTCCAGCTTGGACCATCCTACAAGCTGTGCAGCTTAATTTTCATGACAACATAATTTGTTAAATTTATTAGTAATTTAGTGGCATACTTTTTCATTTCTCCTGATTTCCCTGGTCGATTAAATTTAAATTAGCCTAATTTCACTCTTGAAAAAAATCATATACAAACATCATAAAAGAAAATGTTGAGGCAATGACTAGTTACTTTGTGTATATCTAACTTTTCTTTTCGCTTAACTTTACATGTTCGCTTCTTATCTCTGACCGTCTACCTAGGTAATCACCGACTTCGAGGACGCGGCGCGTCAGGCTCTGCGTTTCACGTTAGGGAACAACGTGGAGTTGCATGGTTGTTTCTATCATCTTACCCAACGTACGTGGTCCAAAGTCGTCGACATAGGATTGCGAGCCATGTACATGGAAGGTAGATATAAACCTCACAAAAAAGTAACGCAACTCAGGTTTGAAGGGGGACAACTTTTTCTTCACTGATCTATGAAAGTTGAGAGTGTGTCATTAAAACGCTACATTCATCCTCTTTACAATTATATGCCATATGCCCTGATTACGTAATCATAGAACGATTGGTACACTTAACAATATGGCAAAGTCAGAAGTGAAGTGTTGCAAAATCTACTGTTTTCAGTAGTGAATTCATGATAGAGGTATACCGACTCAGATTGATTTCACATCTCCTTATTTAAATTCTTAAAAGACTCTGAAAGGACTGAAACAAATTTTGTGTTTTATCACCTTAGTATTTTATTGAGAATTCCATATCTCCCGAGTCAGTAGTGGGTAGATGACCTATTGCATTACATCTCCTCCTCAATGTTCACCGACGACATGACCAATCTCATTACAAGAGCCTGTGGGATGGCGCTCCCCGCTTCAACCAGAATCGGGCAAAGTTCTGCTTACGCTGCACAATCAGTCACTCTTTGTCTGACAGACCAGCCAAGCTTATCCCACAAGTATTCAGGGACAACATCGACTTTGGATAATGCTGGCCATTGCTTGGGCCCTATGAGGATTTGATTAGCAGGTATATGAGTTGATGAGTTTTTTAAGCAACATATTCCCCCTCTCCCTACCTGCCCCATAGGTTTGCATGTCACACAAACTAATAATATTGAGTTCATCAATAACAGTCTGGACAGCTTTCAAACACATTCTATTCTGTAAACATAGACATTACTTAAAAACAGCAATTCGTATAGGGAAAATTCAAACCAAAACGAGCCGTTTTAAGAAATTCAAACTGCCGTTAAAGAACTATGCATTTTGCAACATTTCACTTCTGACTTTGCATCATAATCTGCTGTACTGATCATTCCATGAATGCATAATCAGGGCATATGGCATATCATTGTAAAGAGGATATTCACACTTTACAAATTGCTCTATTCATGTATAGATATCAAGCCAAACAGCTCCCTAATTCTTTTGATTCTATGTTTCAGTTAAACCGCTCTATTCACGAGTATCCTACCAGAATATCTTCTAATATACACCTACATAATCCACTTACTATGTTAGCTTATAAATCAATAAGACATACTGGTCCTGATGTTTGGAATAATTACATTCCTTCAGATATTCGATGTTACCCAACAATTATACGATTCAAATACGAAGTTAAGTCATATATTTTTAAAACCTACTCTAAATAAGTATTCTTTGTTCCTTTATTCTGTTCTTTTTTTAAATTTTTTGAGATATAAATTCAAAATTTTAGTGTAATTCTGGTCTCACACCAAAATTTATATATATATTTTTTTCATTAATGCATGTATATTATGTATCATTTCATTGTCTGCTCCTAATTCTAATTTATATAATGGTACACTTGGAATATGCATATGAACAATGTTATTTTACATGGTACGCCTCTCCAAATTATTATTTAATTTTCTTAATCTACAAGAAAAAATTAATATACGAGCAGATTTTAGACATTACTTTGAGGGGCGTCGCTGTCAAGCTTTGAGCTTATGACCAACCCCTCCCATGCAATTTATTTGTTCGCTTAAATATGTACATTGTTATATTATTTGTCATTTTGTTTGCATGGAAAATAAAATAAATAAATAAATAAATAAATGTAGCTTTCTAATAACACCAGTTTCATCTCTCATAGATCAGTGAAAAAAAAAGTTATTCCCCATTAAACCTGAGTTGCGTTACTTTTTTTTGAGGGGTTTACAACTGTGTCGATCCGCGAGTATTGTTGTGGCCGGGAAGGGGGCGGGGTGGCTCGAAGAGGGTGTGGACATAGATATTCCATTTGGCACGACATAGGGGGGAGGGGACAAATATAAAAATTGGTGATCAACATTGGTACATCCTGAGCGTACCCAGGGTCATCAGCTCAAATTTGGCGCCCCCATCGTCACAATATTCACCCCATTTGACTAAATTTTGGTGCCCCTAATTCTGGGCAGGGAAATTTGAGCTCCACCCCCCTCCTTCTGGTTCGCTTTGGCAATTTTAGGTTTTAATTGAGTCACGTCTGGCTCGTCTAGGAAAAATTTGATAAACAGAATTTGAAGATGCAAAGGATAGTCAATGTGTGGTTTGAAATTATTTACACATATTTAGGGAGTACATCAAGAAATTTCAATAACTTCCGAACTCCTCAAATTGTATACAACATCTTTAAAACATTGGGCATTGTGACTTTCATGTCACAAGTAACATCGCATGTCATATCTCATAAATGTCGCTGTCACACTAGGACGTTTTAACCCTTATCCTATTACGATTGTTCGATCACTCCAGTTCATGCATGGGCAGGCGCGTAGCCAAGATTGCACTTGAACGGGAAGGGGGGGGGGGGGTGGAACAGTGGCAGATCCAGACGGGGCACAGGGGAAGAAATTGATGAATGTACGTTAGTGTAAGTACTGATAATGATGAATAGAATTAGATGAATCCCTCACTGATGCTCAAGTTACAGATTGCTTGTGTATATTCCAAAGAAAACTTATATAGTATATATTTTATATGAAATGATATCAAATCTAAAATGTGGTAAAATAACTGAATGAATCATCATAAATATTTCCCCTAGATGAAGCAGTCCGAAACTTTGTTGGTTCCCTGGATGCGCTGGCGTTCCTGCCAGTAGAAGATGTGGAAGCAGGCATGGCTCATCTGCAAGCGACGCTGGTAGCGGGAGACCTTCCACAACAGCTCCAGCAACTTGTCAACTACTTTGATAGCGTCTACGTTAGTGGACCGGTGAGGGCCAATGGGGTACGCGGTCAACCACGGTTCCCAATTCCTGATTGGAACGTTAGAAACATCACCCTCCAAGACGAACAACATACTAATAACATCTGCGAGGGATGGAACAATGCTTTCCGCAATGTATTAGGTAATTTGATAACTAATTTCTACAAGCATTTGTCAATGTCAAAATACACCGTTGCTTAAAAGGTTTGTAGAATGTCTTTAATTAGCTTACCGACATAATTAGGTGGTCTGTCTCATTTGACAGATCACCTATTGTAATCGTCCGAATTTTCTTACTTTCTTTGTTACTTTATTAGGTGGTCTGTCTCATTTGACAGATCACCTATTGTAATCGTCCGAATTTTCTT
>BQKZ01001302.1:0-52103 GCA_036244855.1 Temnopleurus reevesii
GGTGGAAGAGACATAATGGGGAGGAGAGAGAGGTTGGGAAGAAGAGAGAGGGCAGGGAGGAAAGAGGAGGTGGGGAAGAGAGAGGGTGGGGAGGGGAGAGGGCAGGGAGGAGAAAGGAGTAGTGGAGGAGAGAGGGATTGGGCAGGAAAGAGGGGCCGGGGTGGGGAGGAAAGATGGTGGGGAGGAGAGAGAGGTTGGGGATGAGAAAACAGGGTGAGAAGATAGAGAGTGGAGGAGAAGAGAGAGTGTGGTTGAGAAGAGAAAAGAGAAGTTGAGGAGAAGAGAGAGGGTGGGAGAAGAGAGGGGGCGGGGGAGAAGAGAAAGGGTGGTGGAGAAAGGGCAAAAGTAGAGAGAAGGGAAGAGACAAAGAAGGAGAGTAGATGTCAGAGGGGCGGGGAATTGAGGAAAACAGGGGGATTAGAATGATACAGATATGACAGAGATAGAAACGTGACATGTCAAATACAAAGAGAAGAGAGAGGATTTGTAGAAAAGAGGGGTGTGGAATAGAGAGGGGTGGGAAGGAGGTAGAGGGTTGGGAGGAGAAAGAGGTAAGGAACATGGGGGCAAAAATACTCGGAGGGGCAGAGACAAAGAAGGAGGGAGTTTGTCAGCTGGGAGGGGAATCAAGGAAAATAGGGGGGTTACAATGATACAGATATAACAAAGATAGAAACATGACAAGAGAGAAGCTTTTCCAATACAATGGATAGAGGAGAGAGGATGGGGAGGAGAAAGAGGGTGGAAGAGAAAGGACAAGAATAGACATAATAACTCCAAAATATGGAGAGAAAAAAGCAAATCGTTCAAAGACAAACAACCAACTCATCTCTCCATACCACAAACACCCGGGATAAGCACAAAACCAGGTTGGTCCACAACGACTTCATGTCAACAGACTAACAATCCATAGAGGAGTCGCCTGTCTACATCAGCTGAACTTGGCTATCATCATCATCAAGATGGGATATATTTCATCAGTGCCACGCGGCCCACCAACCTTGACTAACTTGTCTCCTCCTCCTTCTAAGACAAGCACTTTGTCCCATGAATCTGATAGTCTTTCACTTTATTATTAGTATTATTATTTATTCGGCAAATTCAAATACATTAAGGGAATTAGGAGCACAGTGTGAGCAGAATGATTATTAATCAAAATGACTATCCAAAATTAGTCAAAGGTTTTTGTATGGAATCGATAAGTATTGGAAATGATAACTGGCATTTTTGTAAATAATTAATATGTAGTGATAATTGATAAAAATTTTATTCATAGCATATTATGAACCATTGTTGATTATGATCAAATATCGAATATGTTCAGCTAAATATATAAAGCTTCTCTTATCCCTGGCAAGTTCTGATGATATTAGATGGACAACTAACAAATCAAATAAACCCATCAAAAATTATATGAATAGATAATCAAAATTAAACTTAAAGGGGGCCTCAATGATATCCGAGGCTTTTGGGGGCTCTAAGCCCCCCCCCCCCACCCTTCCTAAGCTTATGATCCCTACCCAAATGCACCTGGGCTGCAAGATGTCTATGTGCTTTATGTAAAACAGTTGCTCAACAAATATGCTTACTTATTTTGCAATGTATTTAATGAATTCATTAAGAAAGCCATTCTTCTTGAAGGAGAATACAATTCAAAATTCTTCAAATATATGTGTATAGTCTCAAACCTTCATATTCAGTTTAATCATGAATCCATAATGTATCAGAAATATATATAATCTACTTGTGAATAATTTGTAACTTTGTAATATCTGAGATGGTATCGAGGAATTATTGATTTCTTAAAAAGACAAAAAATAGCAAGGATAAATTGATCTTGTGAAAAGCTGTGATCAGTTGCAAATCAATTGCGAATCAACTGCAAATCTATCGCGGATTGAAAGGAGCATTCTAATTGGCTTACAAATATGGAACACTAATTCTGATTGGCAAGTAATAGATGTAACTTCTCAAAATGTGATCACATCTTTCTTGCATTATGAAGGCAGCTTATCATTTTCTTATTTTGAGGTATAATACTTAATTTTTAAAAAGTTTTAAAATAATACTTTCAAAAACATTAGACAAAATAAGGTACATTAATATTAAAACTGTCTTTAGAATCAGTACAGCCCAGATAAATTCATACATAATGGTTATTTTTCTTGTTATAATTGACACAGTTTCTCTTATATAAACTAAGACATTGATTCACTATTCCTCCGGGACATAGTGAATCAATTTATAATTCAAGACTATGATATTAACAATTACCCTAGTTTTAAAGCCTCTTCTTTTTCTTTTTAAGTGGATGAATTAGACCAGATAACAAATTTGTTTCTAAATTTCATTATTAAAGATAAACATGACACCTTTGTCATTTTCCCTACACCCATTTACCCAATTTTGAAAACAGAATTAATGGCTTTCCATTTATTTTTCTTTGAGATTTTAAAACAAACCACTTTCAAATATCACCCATAAATCCATGAATTTGTAAAATCTCAGAAAAGCAGAGTTTTGATATGCCTTTATCTAAGTACAAATTGCTTGTCTAAATTCTAAATATTTAATCTGACAGCCTATTTCATCCACAAGAACAATATCATATTTTCCTGGTTAATATTATCAGTAAGGATATAAACTTATCCCGCAACTTTAATACATTGATCCTGATTTAGGAAATGGAATACAGGACTTTTGTCTATTTTACATTTTTGCGGCTGAATTTCTTTTCTTTTCACGTTCTCATAAACCAATAACCTAATTCAGAATTCCTCAATCTAGTTCTTTTTCATGTTTTATTCATCAGCTTAAGTAAATGTGTTTTTGTGGCAAACCTCACACTACTCATCTCTAATGGTATTCCTCGCTATTACTGGATAATATATTGGATAAGTTTCACCATTCTCAGCCATATGAAGAAAAAAAATTAGCCAATATTTTGATTTACTTTTGAGACTAAATAAACTGCAGGGCTACATTACATCATTAAAAATGGCTTCTAATGGGCAATTGAATATATTCCTATAGAAATGTAAAATTATTATCACTTATTTTCATACAGACTACAGAGAAATAACTTTATAATATAGATGTTATCAGTACTATCTGCCCTCATAGCTTTGTTGGAAATTGATTTATCAACAAAAGTATCTTTTATAAGTGAAATGAATAATTTCAAAATAAAACAGACAAACATAGCTCTAAAAGGCTTGAATATGAAATGCCTCCCTAAAAGACTGTCAAAGCTTGAACAAGAGGACCTCCCTAAAAACTGAATGAAAAAAGTAATGAAAATACATAACAAGGAGATATTCAATATGTCCATCATGAATTCAATTTATTTTATTCTTATCTCATCCTATACACAGCATAAAGACAAGATGGATAGGTATAGGGGGGTGATTACAGTAAATCTCAAACATAGTAAATGATTCACAGCCCTATAATATAGCCATTTACAAATTGTTTATGGCGAGATAACGAGGTATGTATAGTGCGTTGCCCACAGAGGTTTATGGGAAGGAATTTTCATCTTGAGTAAACAGATGGAGGCTAAAGCCTGGGATAAGATATGTCAAATTTCAGCATGGGGAGATCAGGGGTGGGCTAGCAATACCAGGGAATGAGGACATTCCAGGTGGAGTGGAGGACCCCCTCCCCCTGCCCACTCACCCTCTTTGTCTTCCCAATGTCTTCGTATTCACTGACCAAACATGCTAATATCCAATGAAATAGGCAATTTTTAGCAAAATGACATTATTGTTAATGAAAAGAAAATCACCTTGAATATACATGTATATTCTAATTTGCAATTGCACCTCATGAGATCTGAATAGCAGCCCCCCCCCATCCCCCCACACATCTAAATGAATGGTTTTACATCACTGCAAAACAGGGAATTGGGTAAAGGCAGGGGTAAAATATAGGCCCTATATAACAGTTCAAGACAACAAATATTATGATAATTTTTGTTCACATTGAGAGCAATTGTTAAATGTTAAATATTTTCCACCAACGCAGATGAACTTTCACAAAAGTATAATGATAAATTTGTTTCCAGTAAAACTTCTCGGATATAAAGTTTTGAAGGAGAAAATGAAAACTCTTTCAATTTTCCCCTCCCTGCCTCATCATGACCCAATGGCCCAGCATGCCCCTCTACTAAAGAAGGCATCCATAAATCTTCCATCTCCACTGTCCCTTGAGAAGTGTCCTGAGAGAATCAGGTCAATTGGTGACCTCAGCTGACCTTCGGACCATCACAAGGACTTCAACCTTCAAGAGAGGATGTTTACATGATTCTGGATACCACAAAATGTGGAGGATTTTTACCTCAAAACTCAAAATGGACTCACAGGAATTTACTGGTCTGGTTATTTTCTTGTTTGGTGTTTCAAGATGGTGCTGTTTCTCTACTTTTGAAAAAGAGGGTCTGTTATCTGTATTTTTCCTTATTTTTTTTAATTTTTTTTTACATGTATTACATGAAGAACAAAATTTACAATATAATATATCAATAACATAAGAATATTCTAGAAGAAATCATTCTGTTAAATTTCACATGAGTATACATGAATTTAATTTGATTTCTTTAATTTCAGTTGAAGTGAAATACAAAGTCCAAGTCCAGCGATTTTTAGAGGATTGGTCAGTGGAGAAAGACGTAATTTTTTTTCAATTTTCTTGGACTGACCTCCAGACCATCAAGACGACTTCAACCTTCATGAGAGGATGTTTACATGATTATGGATACCACAAACTTTGGAGGATTTTAACCTCAAACTGGACTCCAATGGTCTGGTTATTCTCTTGAACAGACAAAAACATACACTATGTGTTGGTGTTTCAAAGGGTGCAATTTGCTACTTTTGAAAAAGATGATCTGTCAGTTGGATTCTCTTATCATTTTGTTTTCTTTCATACGTTTTACATGTTTTATATGAAGAGAGAGACGAATCAGATTTTAAAGAGAAAAATACACAAATCCTGCAATTTATGCAATTCTGTTCCATAACCTAAAGAAACTGGCAGAAAAATCTGAAGACAATACAAAAGATTTAATATAGATTTAAAGATATCTGTGATTAGTCCTTCAACAGTCAACGGATGTAAGGATTATAGAATGGAAATCAGAACTGTGTTTTCTTAGTTCCAGAATATGGTACTCATGCTTCACCTAAAAGCCCAACAATATCACTAATTTTCTCTTCAATCTTCAAGTGATTCCTAACAAAAAGAGCATCTAAAAGACAAATCTAATTCCTCTCTATTAAGTAATATGTGCACAAGTCAACTAAAGAGGATGAGGATTTCATTTCTATTCCAACAATATCGCTGATTTGCTCTTCAATCTGCAAGTAATTCTTAACAAAAAGAGCATCTAAAACACCAATCTAATTCTTATCCACTATATACTATATGAAGAAGTAATCTACATAGGATGCAGACTTCATTTTTATTTCAACAATTATCTCTGATTTACTTTTCAATCACCAATCACTTTAAAAGACTGAAGACCCGAAGACAGAAATCTGACATCGTTTGACGAGCTAGTTAGGTATCTCTTCATGCTCATCTCCCAAAATACCCAGGCATTCCTTTCTTTATTGAACTGAAAAGGAAGATTTGGGGACACCTATCTGAATCCAAGAAACTGTGAATGAGAACAATGGCCGCCATGATTGTCCGATGAGGAAATGGAGGTAGACAAGCCCCCAGCCATTTGGTCTTTTGTTGGGTTCTCGACAAGAATTCGTCTCAGGTGGGTTGGGAAATGATTTGGGGATGGGCGCAGGTTGTCAATAATTTGTCTTACATGTCACTCAAATTGACTGATTAAAAAGAGTTTGATGTAGGAGTGACATGGACTAGTGGTTAAGAAGCATTTCATCAAATGAGAAAGTTGAAGGTTGAGGTCCCAACAAGAAATTCTTCTGGGATATACTGCACTTTACCCAGGTGGGGTGAATGAGTACATGAGGAAATGTTCATCCCTTGAAAATAGAGCTAATAACTCACAGAAATTATCATATCTCTTACAATTTTTTGTGCATTTTGCAAGAACAACAAATAGATGGCATGTCATGGTGAGATGGGGATGAAAGAGTTTTGAAGGCTGGTTTACAACAATGTTTCAGTCAGCAGATTTACCAATGTTAAGAAAAGGATGACAAATCTTTTTTTCTAAACAATTCATTTAAAGATTTAGTCTACTTTAAAAGAAAATTACAACCAGAATCACTATTTTCTATATGAACACTGATAATGATAGTATAAATGACCATTTCCAGTTTAATTTATCAAATTGATTTAGATAAAATATAGAAAATAAGGATTCCAGAATTCAGATATTACTATTTTGTTCAGGCTTATACAAACTGAGCTCTGATGAACCAAGGAAAGTTGAATATTCTTAAGATTTGATTTCCATACCACACCTCTTTAAGAAACTAGATTTAATAGAAAATGAAGAAAATCAAAGAAATCACAGATCTCCTGATCTCCATGAAAAAAAGTTGTCGATCATTTTTAGTTAATTTAGCAAATTTAGATGACAAGAAAGAGGTCAAAATGGGAGGAAAGGAGAGTGGGACTGAAGGCTGTTGCAGAGGACCTGGTTAGGCAAAAGGTTTTCTCGAAGATGGGTACTAATGGACAAGCAGGCGGCATCTTCTTTCAAGTCCCCACTGCCCATTGTCAACGAGTGTCAGGCCAAGAGATTGGCGGCCATTAGCAAACAATGCCATCATTTGTAAGCTGTAAGCGGCCAGAAGTTTGAATACAAACAGCAGGAGAGAAAAGGGGGCTATTTGGCTCAATTTGGGCTCAATTCAAAGCCACACAGTAGGAAGGAGGGGCACTCAGAGCCCCCTATCAAAGAAAACTTAAGGGACCCTGGGACCCTTAATGGATTAGTCTTTTTGTGCAGACACTTTTTATTTTTATTCACAAACTCTGCAATACATCTAAGTCAAAAATAAATTCTTTAGTCTATATCTTTAGAAGTCATTCTACTAAATACAGTAAAGGATCCCACGAAATTTGTCATTTTATGTTTGTTCAAAATTATGCTTTCCTGGTTTCCATGGCAAGTCTTTATATTCAGACTACAGCTGAAGTGGTTTGAGTGCTTGGAATGTACAAGTCAACAGGCAATATCCACATTGTGCTACACAACAAAAAAACACGCAAATCTGTTCGCAGCAGAGTAGCAAGCAAATCTGCAATAAAAATTGCAGGTGACAATTAATTGTAATTTTGGACAATCACCATGTTAACAAATGTGCGTGCATGCACAGTCACATTTATAACGTTATTGTTGTAGTAATTACTTCTCTAAACTGCATTAAAATATGATCTGAATTTTTCCCATCAAATTTGGGGATGAAACTCCTGCTGTAATTTTGCAAATATCTTAAAAATGTAGTTATAAAGATATTTTACTGTTTCATCCATGCATCAGCAACTTCTGTTTTATATTACAAGTGCTAAACAAGAAAATGACTCACTTTTCTGTTCTTTATCTATGAAACTGAAGTCTTTGAACGCTGCAACTTGATAGGGGAGTTTATGATAAATTATGAATAATGGGCACTCCTCTCTGAAAGAGTGTAGTGTAAAAAAAAAAATGGTGCATCTAATTCACAAAACAAAACTTTTTTTTACAGCATTTGAGAACTTTATAACACAGCCTTTATAGTCAGTGTCTCCCCATTATTAGTGATTGTAAGACAAATGAATATACTTAATTGTAGAGTCTGGATAATTCAAAATTAATGATTTTTAATATGAAACACGGTGCTCTGCAGACAATGATGAATCAGTTTGCTGAGAAAAGTGTAAAAAATACACAGGGAAAGGGGGCTACCTTAAAAGTAGCCTGCACAAAATTGGAGGCTATCTCTCAGGAGGAAAGTGTAAAAACAGCCCTCGTAAATAAAAGAACAAAATATTTTTTCATCCTGGGTGAAAATGCTTTCTCAAATCACAAGCAGTTATGGATTTGATAATCAAATCAAGAAAGTATTTACTACGTGACCGCACATGACATCTGTTACACCCAGTTTTCTAATTTTTATTCGGAAATAGAATGAAATTCAAACACAATTTACCTAGCTGGCAGAAATTACTGGCTGAATAAGCTTCATTAGCGTGGAATTTGAGAAGAATAGAGGAGGATTTGGCGAAAAATATGATCAATTACAGTGGGATGTGTCTGTAATCAAAAAGGATTTGCCCCCATCAAGAATTATTTATGTTTCTTCATCAACCATCGAATCAAAATCAAATGAACATATGACGATTTCTTGTTAACTCGTTCAGTCTAATTAGAGGCGTTGTATGCGGACAATTCCTATGCAAAGCAACTGGACTATGGAGAATGGGAAATTCTGCGGCTTAATCCTCATCAAATTTCGGGGGTTATAGACTTGTTACACGAGATCATTCCCGCACGTGATTGGTACAAATCTGTGATGATGGAACACAAATCTACGTGTCTCCCGCTTAATCCCGCCGCGGCCTCGCTTTCGACTTTCCCGTCATCCTATGTCATTGATCGATATATTACATTGTAATCTGTTATGATGAACGGACTATTGTCAGGTTAAAAACATTCCGTGCAACACATGTCATGGCTATTCTCTTCTTTCTCCCCGCGTGAAGCGGTGCGGAGAAGACAAATTACGCACACCGGTTCACAGCATAACCCGACAATCCCTCATATTTTTCTCCCATTTTTTTCGGCTGTCAAGTCGATTTGATCATGACAAATGGCGTCAGTAAACTTCATTACGATTTGAATACATCGAACAAAGAGAGACCGGGGAGCGTAAAATAGGCTTAGCGCTTCACCGATCCCATCACGATTGCACTATTCATTCCCCTCGCCATTTCTTCCAAAGAAATATCACTCAAAAAATTCTTGCAATTGTCATGTCCATTTCCGAGGCTACAGCCACCTCAATCATTCTCTCCTCTATCTAACCATTAACTTAATTCCACGCAAGATTTATGGGCTTAAAACCCAGGTTCAATGACTAGCAAGATCTGCTGAAATTAATCACTTTGCCCTCAATACTACAGCATCAATACAACAAGGATATCAATCGTTAGGTGTGTTTTTCCCCTCCGTCGATTACAAAAATCCAGCCCATCTTTTATGTTTTTTAATACCAAGTTTTCATCAATAGGCAGAATGAGGAATATGTAACTACAATAAATCAAGGACAGAAATGAGCGTGGAACTTTATTACTTATTTTCTGTGATATATGGCTATAATCTTGAGGACTTATTCAGAGTTAAGTGCAGCAAATATTTCAATTAGGGCTACATAAATGTTGATTATAATTTACAGTGCAGTTCCGCTTACTTGACAAATTATGGAAGGGTGATATTTCTTCTGGAAGATTTTGTTTGGTGCCTCGCTATTGTTCAGTTTTAATATGTTTTAATCTGTTGACATTTTTATCTCTTGACATTTCTATCTATTAGCATACTTTGAACTAGTCATACCTATCTTAGCGGCCACACACTTGTCTATAGTAGCCACCTGTATACAGTGGCCACCTAAATCGGTTCCCTCTAGATGAAATGTGTGTCATAGAACCTGTATATAATGGTGACCTGTCTACAGTGACCACCGTTTCTGTTTCCCCTGGGTGGCCAATATAGACAAGTGTGACTGTAAACAATACTGAGAGTTTAGATATACATCTATCCCAATTTAACAGGGAAATGTTATTGCTTGTTTTGTATTGTTTATCTGTTGTTTCTAAATTGTTGTTAGCACTTTATAATTTGAACATCTACACGTACAATACTTGAGATCAAGGTTGCATTTCTATTTTTAATTTGAATAATTCTTGTTGATAACTGAGATAAACCAAACAATTTTGATAGAATGTGTAAATGATTTTTGTGAGGGTAATATTACACATAACATTAATTGGCTTAATTAAGAGCAGGACGGCGTTTCACCAAGATAAGAAAGACTTGAAGAACAACTTTACACACAAATTGTATCTTTTACTGAATGATCGAGAAACTTATGGGTATTATATTCATTAACATACTCCAATCTTTCTTAAAGTCGTTTGTAACTTTTTCGGGAAAATATCGCCCTGGATGAAGCTTCAATCACTAAAGAATCCTGGGTCATCACAGACATGATAGAAGATCCTTTTTTTTCAAATCATACCATTATATTTTTTAATCAAACTTTATTTACGCACTTGCACAAATGGCAGGTCTCTCAGCTTAAAGAATTCAGCCACCTGGATATCTCCAAACAGAAAAATGCTTGCTTTCCATACAATATTATTTCAAAAATTCAACTTTTTCAGATAGAAATTTGTTCATATTTGCAGAAATTAAAAAACAGGAAACAGTTTCTATGCTCTAAAATCGATCATTGTCCGATAGCAATGTTTGCTCCTTGGAACAGGAAGGCAAAGTTTGAGCAAGGGCAGCCTGAAAATTCCATAAACGAAAAATTTGTATTCAAAGAAAAAATAAAAAATGATGAGAAGAGGTAAAGAAAAGGGTGACCTGGTCGGTAAAGTCTACAGCGAAATCCCGTTTATCAAAGCAAATTTGCACGTTACTGTGAAAGAAAACGAGAAATAATAGATGACTGATGTGTATGTCAATGAAAACAATACGGAAAAAGTAGCGCGGTCTGTGTGTAGGCTCGACGGTTTCTACACAGGTACGTGATTTCTCAAAGTTCAAATATCACCAGAGAGGGGCAACAAAAAAAAAAGCTCTTTCCCTCTTCAGAGAGCTATTTGTTAGAGTACACACACAGCGAGCCTCTCATAATAATAACAGGGAACTTCGGGACCCTGCGAGTCTCCCGAAAACAGTGTTACAATCACGGTGCCAACAAAGAGTGCAAACCATTATTCCTTTTGTTGAAGGGTTTGAATTTGTTTTCTGTTGACTTTGCTGGTCCGTGACCCCTTGTTGAAGGTTTCCCCCTTTTCAACTTTTATTTCTTATCCCGGTCTTCACTTTTCTCTTTCTCCATTTCCTTTCCTCTAGCACTTTATACTGATTTCACCTTCAGATTTTCTGTCTTCCTCTTCAAGCATCTTCATTGGAAATATTTTTGAACTTCTACATGTACATCTCACACCTTGATCAGATGGGAGTTTGAAGTTCTTTCCGCATGAAAATTCATCCATATCCCACTGCACTCAACCCTGGTATGATGAATATTTATCCTACCTGGCAAAAAAATTCATTCCTATGAAATGGAGCGTAAGCCACAGTGAGAATGCCAATCATAATATTGGGCACTGTGTATAAGTGTAAGTAGTAGGTTTGATTCAACTACTTACATAAAGTCTTGCAATTTAAGTCCTTGAGAAATAAATATGCGGAAGTCTTTCTTGTACTTTCATCCAAAATTAATAAAACGAGAGGTATTTAAAATGACAGCAGTACCATTTCTATACCGAATTTGGGGAAATATATCATCTACTTCAGCAACAAACACATTACAAATATCTCAAAAATTTGATGTATAAGCTAAAATTCGGTGCTGATTTCAGAAGCACATATATTTGTGTTTCTATGAGTCCCTATGGGAGGTATTACATAGCCCTTTCCAAACACAGACCTACATTCCCTCAACTGAAGTAAGTTTAAATATTGAACCAAGTAATCAAATACATGGGAAAGAGTGACAATGACAATGACCCTCTAAAAACAAACTCTTTAGTCTCCTTATTTTGTGCTCAAATGTCCCTTCTTTGAACAGATCCAGAGTTATTACACAATCCATAGAATCCACAAAATAATATTAAAACAAAATTTACCAATCATATGGCTAATGTCTACAACTAACACAGTTAATTTTCGCCCAATACACTGGGTGACTTCAAGTACGGTGTTCAGTGTTGGTGTTGGTGTTGAGAGATCAAAACGGTCCGTAAACCGAGCTCCAACACCGTTGGTCTGGTTACAGAAGTGATACAGAAACGACCGGAAATAAGTCAGAATCTTGCGAGGTCTACCCCAAACACCGACAGACTTCAAGTTTGGTGTTGAGGCTGGTGTTGGTTTTGCAGCAACACCAACACCAGCGTTCAACACCGTACTTGAAGTCACCCACTGTACGTAATATTTCATCAAATCCACCTCATTGTCCTATATTTTTGCTTTGAAACTGCCATATTTCTGCAGTGTTTTTGCATTTATGGTGTGTTTGGATATATTCAGACTTTTTATATGATAATCCACTATCTCAAGAAGCAACATATTTCTTAAAAGGAAATGCCCTAATACAGACAAATATGAATAATTCTAAGACTATTAATCATATTTTGTCTAGGAAAAATATTTTTTGTTGTTCACATCCTGGAATGATCTTGTCTGTGTAAATGTTAGATCTGGGGGTGCTTCATGAAGCTTGCTGCCAGTTACAAGCAGTCTGCGCTGACTAAATCCATGAAATCCTTGATTTTGATTGGATGAAAATGATAAAGCTAACTGTTGCTATGGTGACTGTCGGAAAATGACTGCTTGTCGCTGGTGACAAGCTTCACAAAGCGCCCTTGTGCCTATCTCATGCTTTCTCTCTGCAATCTTCTTTTTCGATTCTGATTGAAGGGGAGATTGTTTCCTGAATAAATGTTTGTGTAACTCTTGAAACTGGAGGGGAGACAGAGGTTACCCGACTGCTTGCTGTCACATTTTAATGTCAAGTGCTCGACTAATGTACTTAGGACCCCACTTCAGTATTCTTCCTTAAAAATTCTCCCTCCATATTTCTGCCTTTGTACAAGGAAAGAAGAGTTGAGACCGTAACAGAGAGAAAAATTAAAGAGAAATGAAATATCCCGAAAAAATTAAAAAGAGGAAAATTTATTAAAAAGTTTCAAAGAGAGATAATTAAGGTGTACACCAATAGAGTGTTTTACAGAGTAGATTGCAAAACATAATCACGTCTTGGATTAGGATGGAGCTGGTATACAAATAATCGCCCTAATTACTGGATAAATTAGAATCAAGCAATTTGTTTTCCCAACAACAAAACATTTCAACATTTTATGTTTTGTGAATGAATCAAAGAAAGCAGCCATAATTTTGAGATAATTTGGAGATCAATTGCCAAAAACTTGTTAGGGATATAATTATGGTAAGTTCGGGCTATCAATTTGAGAATTTATGAGAAAATAGGTAATTGGGTTAACTCGGAATTAATTCAACTGAGGATTTAAATACATCAATATCATATTTGTCCCCTCTTATTTCTATCTCACACCCCTTTCATGCAAATCCATTGAACAGCAGGATAAACGATGTATTATTTAGCATTTATCAGAAAATCAATCAGGACAACAAAATTTGACTGGCAAATGGTCAGTGTACCTTATTATTAGGAGAACATATCGGAAAGTCAATTGGGACAACAAAATTTGATTGGAAAACGGTCAGTGTGTCTTATCAACAACTAAACACAGGCCAAGTGTGAATGGGGAACAAGACTATAAAATGAGATGAAAGAAAACAAAAAACGTAGGTACGAAGGTGTGAAAAAAAGAAGGAAAGAACCGGGTTTTTTTCTAAGTTCGACAGCAGAGACAGACAAGAACTAAGATAGCTTTTCGCAAAGTGAAAGACCAAAGAGAGGTGATGTCTTGTCAATCAAACAGAATGAAAATCATACTGATTAAACAGACGTGATGATTGTATACTTTCAGAGCACCACATTCTCACCATTTTGGTATGTAATAATGGGATATGTTTTCAAATATAAAGTTGTGTATTTAGTTTTTCATGTCATTTTATTCTTTCTGCAATGATGATGATGATGATGGTGATGATGATGACGATGATTTCGACGACGGCGACAACGATGACGGTGACCATGAGGAGAACGAGGACGAGGGAAAAGAGGAGGAGAGGGAAGATTATGATGACGTTTGTGATGTTTGTGATGATGATGAGAACGATGAGAATGATTATGATGATGATGAGGAGGAGGAAGAGGAGGAGGAAGGTTAGGATTATGATGGTGATGTTGGTGATGGTGTAATTAATGATGATGATGATGATGATGATGATGATGATGATGTTGGTAATGGTGTTGATGTTGAGGATGACAATGATGATGATGGTAATGATGATGATGATGATGATGATGATGATGATGATGATGATGATGATGATGATGATGATGATTATGAGCATGATCATGACAATGATGATGATGATGATGATGATGATGATGATGGTGTTATATCTCCAAAGTCGTTGCTCCTTAACATCTGAATATATGCACTGATTTTTCCACACAAACAACATTAGAAAACTATATTCTACTGTTTACTTCATTTTCATTTTAATATTTCAGATTTTTTTGCAAAGGCATGACAATCAAATTTTCTTATATGCATTATCAAAAAATGCCGAATTTCATAATAGTAAAGCTAAAGATAGAAACTATAGACTTAATATGGCATTCTGGATTTCACTTTCAACTCTATATTCACTAAAGATAATACCCATCATCACCCACTGCCATGCCGTGTTTGTATATTTAGATATGACAGGGTTCGAATCTCGGAGACTATCCCTAAATCCCGGGATTCACGCCATATTTCACCACATTCGCCTCCCTTTTTCTTTCTATTTCCTGAAAACGTCGCAAAAATTGCGATGTCCCCGTTTTCTTGATCTGTGTTTCATAACAGAATCTCGGGAAGGATCGACGGGGTTAGGATCGACTCCCGTGTTTCAACAATAAACACGGAGCGGAGAAAACAACCGGGTGGATTTGCGAGGCGAAGTAAACGTTGGGAAAAGCGGATCTGAACTTGGCGAGGTTGGTCAATCCGACTCAGGCCCAGAGAAAATAAACTTGACATCGTTTCTGGGGGACATGCTAATAGTTGAATGCTACTGTACTTGCTCGTACCAAATAGAATGTCTATCATCGCCAGATCACTATGTGTGGAGATTTTCGGGGGGGGGGGGGGGGGGGGGGGGGGGGGGGGGGGGGGGAGGAAGGGGCTATAGGAGTGGGAGATGACTTATTCATCAAAATTGTAAGAATCTTGAGGAAGAGCTACACTGTATTGCAAGTGATGTGATAGCTTGCTTACACCTTGAACCACTAAAGAGTGTTTTCAACGCTTGAAAGATAATGAACAAATTTCAAGGTAAGTGCTGTCTTGACACCTAAAATTCTTGAATACATTCTGCGCTAAATGTGCAAACTATCTCACTCTTTTAGAGCATTTTTTTAATTACTAAGTAATTAAAATTTCAATAATACTACATGAACTATTCCGTAGTGCAAAAAGGGCAATTTAGGCTTGCTCACACTCTAAAGATCATTACTCTAATCAAAACAAATTACACTGATAAATTGATGGAGTAAACTCACCAGATGCTGATTGGTTGATGCACCTCCAAAAGGAATTCTGAAACGAAAAGAAGATAAAGAAAAAAGGAAGATTATCAACAAAATTCAAGACATTTATTTTCTGTAGATGAATTAACTTGAAATTACACAGACAAAGAAAGAATTAAAAATTATGAATATATTGCTATCAATAAAAAAAAGATTCAATGCAAGACCAAATACTAAAATTCTTGCAAATTTCTGCTTTCATCAATGAAAGAGACTTTTGAATTCATCATATTCAATATAGCTCCAAGCTTGTCCATTCCCGAAAGATTAGTTTTAGGGTTGCCAGCCCGCCAGGTACCTTTTCTTCTAACCTGGCTTGAATATAGACTTTTCAACATAGATGACCATCTTCTACTTGGGGAAACAATACTAATCCAGTTGAGGACTCTGTGTTCTGTTAGCACCCATCTCTGCATAACATCTGATCGCAATCGGAGAGGTAGGAGTGATCAGACACGTATTGTGACTCTGTGGTTGAGATCTCTGTGTAGTCCATGCGTGTACAGGACAAGAGGATATGCAGAGATGGGTACTTTGAGAACACAGAGACCCCAACTGGACTAGGCAAACGATTGAGCAAGGAATATGTTTTATCTCACTGCTACCAAATCATGCTAATCACACAGTGAATGCACTTTTCGGATGACCAGCTCTCTCTTGGCTACCCCTCCCCCTTCCTCTAAACCGGATTCTTGTCAAACCATGAGAATGTGATTGAGGAAGATTATATGACAATAACCATATCACAAGCACAAACCTCAGGAGACCAAAAACATACTTCGATCAATTATCAACACATTCTCATCCCCACAACTTTCCTTTCATTTCGGCCGCTCTGTCACGCTTCCCCTTACTGTTTCCATCGTTTTTGTTTGCGTGAGTGCGTTGTGCGGTGCGCCACGAATTACTGATGGATTGATTCAGGATCAATAAGGAGTACGCAAGGGAGCGCGGGATGCCTGCATTAGCAGATGCTGGGGGATGCAACTAGTCTCACGGTACAGACCTATTAAAGGTGTCTCGTTTAGTTCTGTATACTAGTAGGAGCAAGGGGATCTGGAGGAAAGACTATCACAGTTGATGGCTGTTGCTAGGTTAGGTAAAAGAGCCATGCCATCTGTGCTAGAATGTAATCAAGACTTACTCGTTCCTATAAGTTGGTGGATGAAAGTAAATTGACTGCAGTTGGTCTGTGTTTGCAACCTAGGTCGAAGTCCGGCGTGTTGACGGCATGACCAGACATGGAGCCGAGAATCGCAAGACAAAGGTGTTCGGGGCGACGCTTAGGTTACGCCATCAAAAGTATCCCGGGGTTCATGTCGGTATGTATGACAGGACGAAGTGTCGAAGCAATTTAAACAAGTGTGTTAAGCCAATTACGATGCCTACAGCGTGGTATAAAGAGGAGGAGGGAGATATGATTCGGGATGCGTGGTGGAAAAATATACCGCCCTCACGCTTGAGAGGGTTAGAAAACGTCTCCATGGATAACAAGATGCAGTGAGCCTGAAGAAGGTGGGGAGGATAAATCGGCCTGAAAACGAAGCCCGCCTCACGCCGCGGGCCGGCACTAATTTCCCCAAGCTCAGACGGGTTTCTACGGCGATCGGACTAATTGGATTGGGAGACGATCATTCAAACCGCGATGAGGAATTAGACAAACTATCTGGCCACCATCAAGCAACAATCGGCGCGGAATGAACATCAATCTATTTCACTGCTCCGCTCCACATCCCCCTCCTTCGCGTGATAAATGGGCTTCCATCCGAGCACAATAAGACCTAATGGGTACATCTTCGCATTAACAATGCAAGCCATACATAATATAGGTCACCCAACGTGGTAAAGAATTCATAAACCTTTCTTCGTCTGGTAATCTTTTGTCATGAGCATTGAATTCTTCAGCAAACCCAAGAACTCATGCTGTGCGCATTCTCACCCAATAACCGGCAATCCATTACGTCCAATTTATAGAAAAATTAAATCAAATTATGCCTTATTATAACATTAAATAGGATTCACATCACAAAGGGCTCAAATGCCCTGAAAAGAAAAGCAGAAGAAATTTGTAATTCTGCCATTTTCCATATTTTCATCACACCCATGCTTAATTTAAATCAATCTGGTGAACAGACGACAAAACAATGCAAAAACAGGTTAATATTCAATAGACACTTCATACTATGATAAATAAATTCCACAAAGACTGCTTGTCCACTCCCAGCACACCGCAATTTTCCAAGTTAAAAATCTTCCTTTGAATTTCAATAATTTTCCTTATAAATTTCTTAATAAGATAAAGTATCTAACCCTTAGCTTTGATATTTGAGCAATTTCATTTCATCATAATTTTTTTTTCATATTTGTCTTTGCCATTGTAATCATTGTCATGGATATTCAAGTTATTATCATTCCATACAGAATTGTACCTGCGTTAAATTCTGAAATAATTTTTCAGAAATGTCAAAGGCTTCTAAATGTAAATACAAAACATTAACCATTTCATCAAATTGAGAACGATTGTAGATTTGTAGTCCTATAATTTCCCAAAACAAGAAATATTTGATTCTTTTGTATTCTTTTTTCCTTTTCTTTTTGTTTCTTGAAAATAAATGGAATGAACCTACATAAAAGTGCATCCTACTCTAATTCATTAGGTTATCAAATTCCCTTCGAACAATATTTTGATACTGAATGTTAAGAATCTTATTACACTGTCACTGATCTATCACATTATGGTAAAATTCAATCAATTTGACAATTATAATCATTTCACACTATTTATCAAATCTCTTCCTACCATGTCTCTGGAGACATAAACCAATCAAATCATCCCTGAAGCAGGTCAAAACCATCTTTGACTTTGCTTTAGTGTGCATCCAAAAAATAATTGCTATATCAGGCATGGCATCGTGTAGCACTGGCAAGTGGGAGGGGTCCTGATATATTGAGCTTATTGAATCAAATGAACAAACTTTGAAAATCGGGATGGGGCCCTGGAAGAGAGAGTTTATACCCTGCCCTTCTTGATTTTTTTTATTCACTTCCATTTCACATTTAAAAAAATAAATATTTTCAAGCAAAGAATCTACAAGAATTAAAATTCTAATATCCATATTTTCATGGCAAATCATTACAATTTATCACAATATGTTCAAAATTGTATCAAATTGAAAAATGCGAGAAATTGATAAAATGGTTCAATAAAAGAAGAAAGGAGTAGTAGAGAAATCAATAATACTTAGTAAAAAAAAAAGAATAACATTTACCATATTGTTCCATAACAAAAATTAAAGCTAAAATTTCTTCCTAAAAATTTCATTAGGGCAGTCCCCATGTTTAACCCCCCCCCCCCCCCCCGGCTTCGCCACCGATCACTTCCAACAGCAGCTATCTCCCTCCTATCATTTGATCAGAAATAATCACTTAGGGAGAATTCAATTATTCATTAGCAAAGCAATTACGAGCACTGCACCACCAGACAGGACCAGTCATTCAACTTTGAAGGCACTCCCCCGAGAAATCAAATTTGCGTATTTTTCCCTCGGCCACTTCAGCTCCCGAAATTGGCGCGCTGACGTTTGGTTGTAAATTATTCACAACCTAATAAAGTAATTACTTCAAATTTCATATGTCTTGTGGCAGGCAATGAATAAACAATGGCTGGTTTGACAAAAGGGGAATTTGATGAAGATTATATGGGGAGGAAATAACTAATGATATCCTCTTTTTCCAATACTAATACTATTTACAAATTGCACAGAATTGTTTTAATAGCTAAAATATGGATTTTTATTTAAACGTATTCATAAAATCATCTGTTATATCAACAGTAAGCTCTCTAAAATTGCATCAAAAATCTCATGCAAACATTTGTAAGTTATGAAAAAATACAGAATAATTTACATTGAAATGCAACGTATAATAAGTTATTTAGATTAATAAATTACAAACATCAGTAATCAGTCATAAATCAATGTAACAGAATCTGAATAAAAATGACCCAAACTGGGGATTTTCTTAAATGATCCTCTAATTTTGCAACATTACATCATTATGTTCAATATCCACCTAAAAGCACTTTATGATATTAATAACCTGGCATATCATAATGACAGAGTCTTTCATAATGATTGGTTATTATGAGTTGAAGGAGGATTTATGAAACCTTGTCAATGGCTAGAGGGGGCGGGCAGGGCAATAAGGGCAGGCTCGTATGTACAGCATGACCATAAAGATGAATGGGATGAGATCATGATCATAAGGCAAAAATTGTTTGGATGCCCTCAAATGTCATTTTTGCTTGAAAGAAAGCATTGGTCATTTGTTGAACACGATTCAATTAATTTCTGAGGAAAATAAGGCTTTGAAGCAGTTGAATGCCAAAAAACATCTGAAAATGATTTTCAAGATTAAATCCACATATTTACATCAAAATTAACAATGATCTTTTTTAATTTCTGTGAGAAGTACAACAAAAAATAATGTCTGGTCATTTTAGAGGGTTGGTCGTTGGAGGGCATCCAAACAATTTCTTTTTCTTGCCTTGTGATAAATGGGATCGTATCAAGGAGATGGGAGGAGAGAGTGGAGGTAAGAAGATGGATAGATAAAGAGAGAGAAGGAGAGAGAAGGAGAAACAGCAATATATATCAGTAATGTAGAAAAGAGAAAGAAAACAAGGAAACAACAAAGATATGACAAGATATAATTGAATGATTTATTCATATATATATATATATATAGAGTGAGAGAGAAAAAAAAAGAGGGGGAGCCATACAGACATATTTATATACAAAGAGAGGAAGAAAGAAGAGTAAGAGATGAACAAACTACAAATAAGAAGTCAAAAAAAGAAAGTGATACAGAGAGAGATAAAGATGAATAGAGGAAATGAGAGAAAATAGATAGAGAGACAGGAGATGGAGAGAGACAGACATATAAGACAGAGAAAAAAAGTAAAATCTGAACAGTTAAATGTGAACAGTTACAAAGATATAGACAGACAGACAGAGAGATGGGTGGGGGTGAGAGAGTGCAAAAAAGCAAAATAGGGGGGGGGGGGGCTGATAAGGAGACCTTGTCCCCACTTACCCCCAAATGAGCCAGGCCATGTACTTAGCCAATGATTAATGTCCATACATGATCACTAATGTAATTTGATGCAACAAGGTCAGTTGACAAATGACCAACTCGTTCATGATTTATGCTTGTGTAATAGACATAATTCTCCCATATCTATATCCACTCACTTGATGACCAACTTTCAGATGCAATAATCCCCCATCTTTCACATAAAGTCCCATAGATGGCAATAATTTCCTTCAGCAAGAAATGTATCCACATTGTGCAGCACTCAACCCATGTGAGGTGAATGGGTACCTAGTTGGAATATATTCCTTGAAATGCATGAGCACCTCACAAGTTGCTATTGCTAAAGCCAGGATAATAATACTGCATTAATAATTGTAGAGCACTAAAAGACTTCCAACAAAGGTAATTAGCGCTAGATAAAAACTGCATATAAAAGTGATTTAAATTACAATTATACTTTATCGTTTATCATTCTATGCTGTAATTTGAATCCGTATTTCATGAGTAACTCATCATTTGATGTGATGTGGATGTTGGAACCCCAAGATAGTGGGTCCTTAACCCTCTCCTGGCATTTATCTCCCTTGCCCACACTTTACCCAGGTGAGCTAAATAAATTGGGCCATTTTTTATAGGATAGAAGTACTAACAGTAGGCTACAGAAATGATGCATTGGAATATTTTGTATGATCTACATGTGCAAAATGTTTTTCATATCCCTCATAGAATTTCCAATTTATTGTGAAGAGAATTCGATTTTCTTCACCTTTTTGATGTTTTCCTTAATATCCCCTTTTTGTGCGTATGCTCCATCTCATAATTCAATTTCAATTCAATATTGCTCACTCATGTCTCAGCATATAAGTCCCCGAACATAACGCAAGCAATTATTTCTCTGCCCAAGAATGACCTTTTTTGAAAAAATGCATCTGTCAATCGAATAAAGGTTAATTTATCTGTTTTTAATAGATTACATTTAGAAAATAAAACTAAGAATAATTGAGTAAAAGGCCCTAAAAGGTCTGAAAATGACCTGTCTTGTAGTACTTCCCATGTTTTCCTATGATTTTCTTTGACTACGTAAGAAGCAAAAAAAAAGGTACAGACCATTTTCAGAAGGTCTGTCGGTCTTGGACATCCAAACATTTTGGAGCCTAATTCAAGGACAGTCTCTCAAGAAATCACAAAATGTTTCTGGCTGCCCCTCATGTGGTGTTATTGTAAAAAGTTCTCCATCCTCACTTAGCTTGTTTGTTCAACTGTCTGTAAGTCTGTTTGTCTATCTGTCTGTCTGTCATTCCCATTCGTCTTCTTTGTCTGTCTACATCATTCATCATATTTTGGTTATGTTTTTCCCCTCCATGTTCTTTCTACACCCTCCCTAGATTTCTTTCACCTATCTTATATTTACTCAGGTAGAGAGAAAGAAAAGAAGAGGGTGGAGAGAGTGAGAGACTCAGAGAGAAACAGAGAGACGAAGATGGACAAAGACAAAATAGTGAGAAAGAGACAGAAAGAGATGGGTGCAGAGGAAGGTGGGGCAGGAATGGGAGGAGCTTTCAATATTTATGTTTGTTAACAAATGAATAAAATGTATTGAACTGAATTGAATTGAATTGAATTGAGATGAAATGAATTGGTTTGAAATGAATTGAATTGAATTGGGCCCAACTGAACTGAACTGAATTGAATTGAATTGAATTGAATTGAACTGAACTGAACTGCACTGAACTGAATTGAATTGAATTGAATTGAATTGAACTGAACTGAACTGCACTGAACTGAATTGAATTGAATTAAATTGAATCAAATTGAATTAAATGGAATTGAAGGGGAGGAAAAGGAGAGATGATGGAATGGGAAATGAATGAGAGAAGGTGAGGAGGGAGGAAACAAAGAGAGGGGAGAAAGAGAAGCAGGGAAAGAAGAGGAGGCAGGGAGAGTTGGAAGTGGGCAGAAGACACAGTATGGAAAAGAAATTGAAGGGGAGGGGAAGGGAGGGAAGGAGAATAGGCAGAGAGAGCTCAAGACCCACAAGACTGTCCCTGCTCTTGTTGATAACCTCACATGCGGAAATTGTTTTTCAATAATGGCCTCAAAATGAAGTACTTGGACCTCGATTTACTGCCTTGTTCAACATTACTGTGACAAGGCTAAGATAACATCACTAAACACACTCTACTCAATGCCAACCTGCACTGTGGTCAAGCTTGACAGATTTATAGTGTAAATACAATGCAAAAACCAGAGTGCTTATATAACATGGGTTCTGTGTTTATTGTAAAGCACCAAAAGTGTTACACCATCAGTGTTGTGATCTAAATTTAAATGAAATATATAAAAAATATGCTGTGTCTAACATCAATGCCAACCTGCACTGTGATCAAGTTTGACAGATTTTTAGTGTCAATACGCTGCACAAACCAAGGTGCTAATACAACATATATTATGTGTTTATTATGCAGCACCAAAATGTTACACCACCAGTGTTGTAATCTGAAACTGAAATGGAATTAAATGTGTTGTGTCTAACATCAATGCCAATCTGAACTGTGATCAAGCTTGACAGATTTATGGTGTCAATACACTACACAAATCAAGGTGCTAATTCAAGACAGTTTTGGTGTTTACTTTGGAAAGCACCAGAAAAGAGTTGGAACACTAGGGGCCAATTGTATGAAATCATCATAGCTGTCAAATTGATTAAAAAAAGGATGTTTGAAAAATAAAAAAGACATCAATTTTTATGACTCAAAACTTTGTTAAATCCCTTTCCAGCAACGAAATCTATGGAGCATGTAATATGTGTTAAATCTAGATCACGTTTGAACGAGACCCAGCTGCGAAGGGGAAATCTCGCTGTTAGTTGTCGGTTACCACAAACAAACACTAGCTGTTAAAACCAACACACTAACTGCTGTGGTAATTAGCATCCATTGCTATGTTTACTGCCAAAAGGGTATTAACCGCATGATAGAGTGTATGAGGTAGCGACCTTATTGCGCTGAGTGGATGAAATGTCATTACACCTCCAGAAGTGTTCTCAGTTTTCATTAGAGGACAAGATTCAACTTTGGCCTCCTTGTTGAATGCAAGCTAAAGGTTTGTGATTGCTTGTTGTCCCTTAATTAAAGAGCAATAGAACAATACCAATTAATGATAAACTTTCAAATGCATTGTTCACAAACTAATAATATATCATTTAGGCATGATTTATTGTGGCCCTATCCTAGATATAAAACATGCATATGATGGGATTCATTTGTCCAATTTGATCAATTATTCATACTAATGAAACTAGATTATCACTTTAATGATCCAATTTGAGGAAATTTTCCCAGGTGTGCAAAAGGCCTCATATAGAATAAAGTGACAAATGTGGAATGATTGATATGGTGGACATACAAATATTCTGGTTTTGTTCAAAATATGTTTGGTATTTAAAAAGATAACAAATATTTTTTCTTTATTTCATCACATTTTATGAAAATTTCAAGCTGACTAAAGAATACTACCATGAAATTCCTCGCATAACTTAAAACAAGATACATGCATGGAGGCCTATATATATCTGTATGTGACTAAAGATTTGCCTGGATATTGTGTTTTCTGCCTCTCCACAATGCAGAAATTCATCTGGGACTGTCAATATGGCATTTCTGTCTGTAAATATCAGAGGAATTCATGTGAAGCTGTTCTCAAATATTTGGCGGTCCTTCGCAGAGGAGCACAGACATATTTCTGCCTCCTTCAGGACACAACTCGACTACAAATCCCGCTAAATTGACCAAGAAATGTACATTTCGGCGCAAACTTTTTCCTTCAAAATTCTGATTTTCCGCATGCCTCCCTCGTGAGGTGGCACTCACATGGTGGTCAACAGAATAAACGTACCCTGGATGAAAAAGTTTTTATTTTCGTCACGGAGACACAGATAATTTTCAAGGGAGGTATACTTGAGTACACTTGCCTGTTTCAAGAATATCAGATTTGATACCTGATAGCAGACAGCTAAGAATACTAATTATCTAGTGTTTTTAACAATCCCTATCATTAATTCGAATGGAATTGCTAAATTTTCTCTCTGTTAATGCGATTTCAGGAATTTCAGGGTCATAACCACACATAAAATTTGCACACAAAAGTGCATTACTATATCAATTTAGCATTAAATGCAGATCATGAGTATATAAAAAGAGGTTGAGTACAAAAAAACTTGGTTGCCCAGTCAGGCAAGCAAGTTTTCAAATCACTTGCAAAAACAAAAGTTTGTCTTGCCCAGAAGTGGTCTCCAATGCCAATTGGTACGTAGAGGAAAATTAACATAAAACTGTTACTTGCCCTATTGGGCTAATGACAATTTCATTTACTTGCCCGACAACTTAATTTTGTTGCCCTGAGCATGCAGGAAAGTGGGTTTGTAGCACCCTGCATATCAAAATAGAAATGATTTTACTTGTGATGAATTATATAACTCATCTGTTTAATATAATTCTGGAATGGTAGAAGAAAATGGTCAGGCAAATATGTTTGTAAATTCCCGCTGTGTACACACATGAAAGTGCTAATTGCTCCTAGTTTACAGAGCAAACAAGGTTATTTGGAAGTCTGATGGGGGTCATCTAATGGTTACAGAATTGGATGAAATCTAGAGTATTTACTTACATGCATAACGATCAGACTATCTGAAAAACGGAAAAACATTTTTTTAGATGCCCTTCATTGCCATTTGTAATGATGTTATTCAGAAAAAGTTTTATTTTGATTCTTGACAATGTTAGACATTATAATAATATCTCTTATTTACCAAGGGTAACCACTTTCAGCTGTAAGCTATTCTTCAAGCGGAACCCTGCATAACATTTTTCTCCATTCTAAAATGCCGAGCATCTAGCAAGAAGGCAGATGGTCCGGTTTTTATAAGTTTTTGGTATGACTCGGTCAGGAATCGAACCCACAGCCTTCCGTTCATGGGGCACATGCATTACCACTAAGCCACACATTTCTTTTCATCTAAGCTGGAATACCATAAATATCAAGCAGAAGTTTACATACTGCGACGCAAGTAGAAAATTGGTTTCCTTAATTTTACAACGTAAAGGGCAGGGGAGGGGTATAACATAATTGGTTTTTATGAGAAAGATAAAGTGATGCTCCAGTAGTCTGCACTGAAGGGGTTGCGTAAAGAATGTTACAAGTCAGTGCTCTCTCCGTACTATTTCTATGTTATCGCAACATTCTTATAAGGCTTAGCTTTATACACAGACCCAAATGTAACCCTGACTATAGATTAAAACTATCCAAATCTGATACACATAATCCTGATGAATTTACCCATTTTTCTTGATAATCTTCCACACAGGCATGAGATTAATTTGAATTTGTTTAGGACTCTCTTCCTCTACTTTCCTGCCCCAAACTTTTGGTAAACGGCATTTATGCTCCGTGTAGATAATGATTGAAAATAGACTGAAAAACAACTGCAAATAAGTTGCAAATTGATGCACACATTTTCATTCACATTAAGTGTGTGGTTCTAAAAAGAAGGGCATGAAACAATAATTTTTATTGGTGCATGGTGATCATTTACAACTTTCTGGAAACACTCCTCCTCCATCTTCAAGTGATTTTAAATCTATTACCTGCATTCGGTCGAAGGGGGTTTAGACAGAAAACCTGTGGGTTATAGTTCTCCTTTTCCATGCACTGACAACCCTCTCAAACCAACTGCAGGTCTTAATCATTCATTTTATGCCTAATTCTTGTATCTGTGCATCTTTTGCTTCCACTAAATGTTTTGGATTGACAAATAAATAACAATACTATTAATAATTGAGTCAGATTTGTCTATCGATTTGGTCAAACATAAAACTTAAAACTTCATAGACAAAAAAAAAAGCATGTCAAATTTTTGTTGCTATAAACAATCTATTGAAAATATATCTAAAATCATGAAGCGTTTAATCCTCTTCATCAAAACCACAACTCCTGAACGAAAGGGACGGTTACGGTATATTCCCATTTTTTTACTCTCTTTTTTTTTAATCCCAGATATTTCCTCCCCCTAATCCAAATCCGGTGTCCTTTTTTGGTTCCGCTTTAATGGTGTATACTCATTGATCCATCAGATGTTTATGGAATCCTTTTCACATTAATATAAAACTAAACATAGAAGTGGAAATTGTATAAACATGTTAACAGAAAAAGAACGAAAATATACCCACTATATTCCAAGAGGCGTGTATTTTTACCAAAACCAAAGATCGTAACAAAAAAAACAGCTGTAATATATTCAGATTTGTTTTCATCCTAGAGACTCCTTCCCCCCCCCCCCCAATCCTAATCCCTGTGTCCTTTTTGGTTCCGCTCTAATGGTGTATTCTCATTGATCCAATCTGATGTTTATGGAACCCTTTCATAATTAATCTACAACTAAACATAGGATCGGAAAGTGTATACTTGAAATATAGTGGGAATATGTTCATTCGTTTTCTGTTCACACGTATAGATAGATAGATAGATGTTTAAATAAAATCTATCTATCTATACATGTGAACAGAAAAAGAATGAACATATACCCATTATATTTCAAGGGGCATGCATTTTTACCAAAACCGAAAGATCGTAACAAAAAAAGCAGCTGTAATATATTCAGATTTTGTTAATCCTAGAGACTCCCTCCCCCCCCCCCTAATCCTAATCTGGTATCCTTTTTTTAGTTCCGCTTTAATGGTGTACGCTTGGTGATCCTTCTGATGTATATTGAAACCTTTCACCATTAATGTAACACTAAATAAAACTAATCATAGAAGCCGAAAGCGCATAAATATATTTTTCAAAAGAAATAAAACATACCCAATATATTGTGACCTGGTGTATGCCAGGCTAAAGCCAGTGTAATAATAATGTAAAGTGCCTTAAATACTCCACAGAGTTGATATGTCAGCTATTATCAATTGCATCTATTATTATTCCAAGGTGCTTGGATTTTACCAAAACCAAAAGTCTGGAACGAAAGGACAGATATATTCTGATTTTCTAACTGTCATTTTTATTTTAATCCCATACATCTCTTCCCACTTTGATTCTTAGCCCTAGTCTCCTATTTTGGTTATGCTCTAATGGCATATTATTTTCACTGAATTCATAACATTGCATGAAAAAGTAAATATATATTTGAATGTGGAAACTGTTTTGGTACATTGAATATAAAAAAATGTATGGAAAATATACCCAACATTTAAAAGAGCCAAGGTTACTTTAATAAAGCCATAAGTCCCAGACAAAAGGACAGTTATATTCTGATTTTCTAACTGTCATTTTTATTTTAATCCCACACAGTCCCTCCCACTTTAATCCTTGGCCCTCGTCTCCTATTTTGGTTATGCTCTAAAGGTGTGTGCTTCATGTCCCATCTAATGTTTCTTGGCTTATATCATTTGGACTGAATTCATGAAATTGCATGGAAAAGTAAATGTATATTTGAACGTGGAAACTGTTTTAGCACATTTTACACAAATATCTAATTAGCTGCGTCTGCACTATAGCGAGTTTTTGAGTTAGCGCGCTAGCTCTGATCCGGGTAATTAGCCCGATCAGAACTAGCTCGAGCTAATTTGCAGTGCAGACGCAAACAGTGAGCTAATTCACTGAAATATCTCGAGCTTAACGAGCCCAAGATATCTTGGGCTAGTTTCCAAAATAGTGAGCTAATTCGGGAAATAGCTCACTAACTCGCTCGTATTTGCCGTAGTGCAGATCGCGCTCGCGCTAATTCTGCGACTCGGGCTAATTTATTCATGGAGTTGTGTGGGCGCAGCGGAGCATGACAGCCAGGCCCATACGTACGAGTTTCTTCGCACAACAACCACGTGCTTATGTTCCGAGACTGCGCATGCGTGAGAACTAGACCAAGCTCGGAGTGGGCTAATGCAGCTCCCGCTCGCGCTAAATCTCGGAAAAAGACAAGCTCGAGATTCCAAACTCGCTATAGTGCAGACCAAGATTGTCAATCTAGAGATTAATTGCAAAGATGGCTGATCGGGCTAAAAGCTAGAGATCAAGGAAACTCGGGCTAGTGCAGCGCCGGCTATTGAAATGTACCCAATATTCATAAGGGCCAAGTGTGCTTCGCTAAATCCTTTGGACCAAAGGACAGTTATATTCTGATTTTATAGCTGTCATTTTTATTTTAATCCCATACATCCCCTCCCACTTTAATCCTTAGCCCTAGTCTCCTATTTTTGTTCCGCTCTAATGCCAATAAAGGTGATGGTGTAGAGTTGTTCTTTGTATCTGAGGGGGTTTATAACAGGGTCTATGAATGGGATAATCTGCGGATCAGACTGGATTAGGGGCAGGGAAAGACAATATAGGGATGGGATGATTGCTGAAGAAGGATGGGATTAGGAGAGGTGTGGATAAGATGGAGAAAGAAGGAAAGAGAGGGGAGGAGAGAGAGAGAGGGAGAGAGAAGGAGGAAAGAGGGAGAGAAGGGGGAGAGAGAAATGGGAGAGATCTAATAGAGGATGGGGAAGATTTTGGTGGGAGGGAGAGAGAGCATTATAAAGTGAAAATTATGTGGAATAGATAGCAAGATCAAGAAAAACAGAGGGAAGGAAAATTTGAGAGATATAAAGTGGAGGAAAATGAGCAAATATATATCTACATGATTTCCAGGATCGGTTAAATCACAGAAACAATGCAGGCAGTTGACTAAACGAGGTGCCTCTTTGCACCTTGTAGATTAGGTACATCAGGATTTTACCATGAGTGTTTTTTGTGCACTTTCTCTCTGACTCGAATAAGAAAGAAAATAATCAGAAAACTGCAACTAAGAGAGCATTCGAAGTGTATCTACAAATTATGAAACAGCACTTCAGTCCGAGAGTACAGTATTATAGGCCCTACATATTGTCCGTATTTTCACGAAGTGACGGGAGCCAAAGGGCATTGTTGCATAAAGACAAAGAAATCCTGCCATAGCACCATTTAAACGGACGTTCTATCGAATGTGTTAATTCTATAGAAGGACACGTTTCAGTGGATTTGTAACTCAATGCGTGTAATCGTACTCTCTGGCTCCCGTCACTTCATGAAAACACGGACAATATGACAAGATGGACAAGTGTTGATCTGAACGAGACAAGTAATTACGAGGATAAGCTTGAACTAATCTTAAGTGACATTGAGACATGAATGGATGAGACTTGAAATCAATAATGATTGTAATACAAAGAGGGACGTAATCAATTGAGAGTCAATTGATGAATAACACAGAAGAAAGGAGCTATTGCAACACAAAAACAGGTACAATCAATTGGAAAAGAATTGACATAGAAAAGACAAGGGGAATGACAAACGATGGAGAAGACGAGAGAAAAAGAAAGAAAGAGAGGGGGAAAAGCAAAATAAAGAAATTGAAAAACTAAGAGTGAGAGATAGATAGATAGATTTGTAAAATCAAAAGGTGAAAATTAAGGGGTAAAGTGATAAATTAAACAGAAACAGAGGAATACTAAAAGTTGAGAGAAAACAAAAAGGGAATATCCAAAAGGAATTCAATTAGATATTGAGATGGTTAATAAGAAAGTGTACCCATGAGATGGAAAAGGGGGAAACAGAAAAGGAATATAGATAAAGAAAGACAAAAGAATAATGAAAGAAGGAAAGAGACAAAAAGATAGATCAAACAGAGAGAGAAGGATGAGAAGGATAACGAGAGAGGGAAGAGAGAGAGAGAGCAGCAAAGACATAAGAGATTGGCATCAGCAACAGCTAGGCTGAACAGACATCATGCAAAAGTGAAGGTAGTGACAGGGCCGAGATCCGAGACCGTTGTCGTCAACTAACGAACCCGCACCTGATCTAAACTTGATTGAAACGGTTATCTCAGGTGTTCAAGCGATAATGCTCTTATTTGGCACATTTTTATTCCAGCCTATCAATATGATTAGGTTGGGGAATATGAGAAGGACTGTTGGACCCTGGCCATACGCCACTATAGGTCTGTTCCAAAGAATCCTCCATGGTGCTATTTGGATACTACAGTTCAGAGCTCACTAACCCATTGACTACTGAACTATTCAAATCCTGCTTGACTTAGTGTAGGGACTATTCAGTTCCAGTTGTCAGATGGTTTATATGAGCAAGTTTATCGGGAAGTAAAAAAAAAAAATAACCCCTTTTTCATTAGCTGCTAAAGGTAACCCCACTCAACAAAAATGCATCTTTTATTAATATCATCATTAATGATAATAATAACATAATTGAGAGAAGTCAAGATTCTAAATTATTCATTGAACACAAGACCTCTAACAATGCCCATATAGGTTATCTTGTTACAGGGCCCAATAAATCAAGCAATGATTCTCAGGTGAGAAAACTTTTACTCATGACTTCCATACCATTCAGTGATTATGGCATCTCTATTAGCTGCGTCGCCAGCAACAGCACACACATACAGCCCTTTCAGGAAGCAACAGAAATTACACCATTGCCCAGAATCTGATATACACAAGCAGCAATATTCTTCTGCAATTCTACAGACAATGTGTACATCATTCATCAAGGTCCATAAACATTTGTTAAGAACCAAAAGCATCAACAGATGAAGTTCTCTTACCAGTGTTGTTGGACAGTGAGTTTGAAGTGGGCCCAGGTGTTTTCTCCTTCCTGCAGTGGTGGATTCAAGCACCATCTAGAAGATAAAATAACAATAATTATTCATAATTATATGAAAATAAAGTTTGGGAACCATACACTGAGGGGAGATTATACAGATACACTGTAAAAGCATGTGAAGAATAGACACACAGACCTACATAAATATACCTCTGCACACACACGTTGAAAGCACTCATTAAGTAACAGAAAAAAAGTGCCCCAAATTTCTTGGGAAAGAAAAACAAAATTTCTCACAGAGATACGTCAAACTCTCACAAACGAACAGCCAGGAATACACTAGCATTCCCACACCAACAAGCACTAAAAGCACACCCACACCCACACCCATGTTCATAATCAGGAAGCCACATGATCAGCTATACTCTAAACCCACACCCACAAGTAGGCTAACATACCCACACAAACATTTACTTATCGTAAAGGCTTTTCTTAACAATTAAAGGAATTGGTGAGTCCTGTGAGAAAGAAATTAAGGAATTCACTGCTTTCTGAAAAATGTTGAGCAAGAAATGATCTTCATGAACATGTTTTTACTGAAATGTTTGTATGTGAGAAACAAGGAAAGGGCTATTCTTCCAAAATTGGTATCAGTTTTGGACTGGTATTTGTTGAAACACATTAAGAAATAGAGAAATTTGCAGAAAAATATCTAAACAACAATTGTAATAATATTTCACTAAGAACAAAGTCAATTCATATAGAATAAAACCTTCCGTCACTCAATTCATGTACTGGTTCATATTCACGGCTCATTAGACGAGCGATCATTCCCGAGGCCAAACGAGCTGGATTGAGCGACTCGCTCGCTTCAACGATGGGACATTTCAAGTAAAATTCAGGATGGATCTGATGAGCGAAGGTGACGTGCCCTCTACCAGTCCACCTCCATATGTCGAAGCCAATCAGGGGCGTCGATAAGCGACTGACACACCACACTGATTGGTATACACTTTTGTATAGTCTGCAGGCCCAGACTCTCAGATTCGGTTTTCAATAATATGCATTCTGCACGAATACGAGTCTGCAGTTAGAGAATACTTTCACTACTATATAAATCCTTTGCCAATGATGAGAAAGCTTATCTACAAAAGTCGAAGCTAATCAGGGGCGTCAATAAGCGACTGACACACCGCACTGATTGGTAAAGTCTCGTGTAGTCTACAGGCTCAGACCGTTGGCTTTTTAGACGTTGCATTTTGTGCAGTGCATATGCGGTGCATGATACAGAGTCTGAAATTTGAGACTGCCTTGCTTTTTTCTCTGGCCATGGCGAAGGAGTCAAAATAGTGTGAAGTAGTCTCAAAATGCAGACTCTTGATTATATACTATACATATTGCAGAAATCCGAAGCAAAGAGTCTGGACCTGTAAACTAGTCTTATGTTGTCTACAGCTACAGACTCTCAGCTTTGGTTTTCCTCAATTTGCATAATTAAAGGAATGGTAGTCTCCAATTGCAGACTCTGTATTAAGTACCGTGCAAATTGGAACACTAAACCCTACACCCTGGGGATTCATGCACAAAAAGCTAATTTGCTGAGGTACTTTTAAGAATGAAGTCTGACTTTTTTCCTTTCCATTCTGGTTTGAGGCACCAGTCATTTCGATGGTGTGGGTTCATATCCCACCGCTGCCACCACGCCATTATTTCAACAGTACACTTTAAGAATGCCAGTCACATAATAAAAGATTGTATCAAGTAAAACACTGTATAACTTGACTTCCATGATCGCGGCTCAGAGAGGCCAATTTACGATTGTACATCGTTGCCCATAGAGGGCAGACAATATAACAAACCATAACATTGGCCTAGCTCTCCTTCAATATTCGAACATCAAACCTGAATCGGTTTATTCAAACATTTACTTCCCAAGCATCCTAACCTCATTCCTCCTCCATCTAATCCTTCCTTTCAGATCATATATCTTCCATTTGAAATGACATATTCCACATCTGTACTTAAGAAAACAAAGTCGCGCCATACTTCTTCAAGTAGGGAGGAGTTTGGTACTTGAGATGACAATAAGGAAACTTCACGGATCTACTTTTCTCAAAGTGAGATGTCTACAGCACACTACTCGACCCAATTCTAAGAGACTTAGATGACTAGCCTCACTTCAAGAATTTTATGCCAGTTGATCAATCTGCTGGTCGCACTGCTCTCCTGAACTAATTTTAAAATATGGGTATTAATGGTAGATCAAGAAGTCAGAAGGGGCGCATTTCCTTTTTCTCTTTTTTGCCTGTCAGGATTTTGAACATTTCTTCTTACCATGTGATACATACTAGTCCCAAATCCTGGATCCGCCACCGGTGTATCTATAGGCCTACAAACTTCTTCAGTTCAAAATTACACTGAAAATATCAAAATGAAATACAGTTTGTCTTGCGGATGATGAAGATCTATCATATCTTTTTATTCATTCTGAAGGTATTGTGGTGTAGTGGTTCCAACTCATATTTCAACCAAAGTGTTGTAGATTTGACTCCAACTTATAGCATTAATTTTCTTCTGCAGGAAATTCATCCACATTGTGCTGCATTTAACCCAGGTGAGGTGAATGGGTACCTGGCAAAAAAAATCCTTGAAATTCTTGAGCACTGGTGGCAATGAGCTAAAGCCAGGGCAATAATAATGCAAAAGTGTCATGATTACTACACAGAGTGGATATGTGTGCTATGTAAATTGCATGTATTATTGTCACTGGTATTATTTTTACCTCACAGTAATCAAATTTCTAATAATTGTTCGTCCAATCAAATTTTACTTGACAAAAAAAATCAAAATAAGCCTTGATATTGAGGCTAAGAAACTTTTTGAGAGGGTCTAGAGAGAAAGATGCAGCAGCAGTGGTGGTGAATGTAGGCCAAGTTTGACTAGATTTAGGATGCAACAAATATTTGTCAATCAGGCCCGTATCTGGGACACGGTTAAGCCCGGGTCTCGTCCCCCGAGACTACAAATGTTGTTTGATTGCTTGAGCAAAGACCAAGACATTGAACTCGAGGCTCGGACGTGGGAGATTCACACTGTAAAATATCGCCATCGCCAGAGTTTCATAGGTCCTCCTTGCAAAAAATTGACCGATTCTTGAGAAACATCGGAGATCGGTTCTGGATTTTGGGGGGCTAATATAACCTACAATGATTTTCCTCTGTAGTTTGAATAAAAATTCTGGAGATACAATTCAATTGTAATAAATGCTCACTTTTTAACTTCTACAACAATTTATTGATAAGAAAAAAAAAGGAGGCAGCGGAATATGAAAGAGTCCGGGGCAGGGGCAGTCGTCACATAAAACATTTTGTTGGGGACATCAAACCAGTTACCATAACATTATTAGCGATGGACAGTACATCACACTATTGTTGTTGCTTTCTTTACTTTAGCCCCCCCCCCCCCCCCCCCCCCCGCTTAAATGCACTGCCACTGCCTCTGTGGAAAGAGAGTTGGGGAGCTGAAGATTGAAGTAATGAACTTGGTTCGGCCTTGACAGAAGGGTCAGAGGGTTCTAGCTACCTGAAGTCTGGCAATCCTTGGGATTAGGTCTGGATCCCATTATGTGGATTAGGAGGACCAGAACACCAACATGGCAAGACAGACTACACATGTCACTGGTCTATCAAAGCTAGTCTGCTAAAACAGACCCTCTGTCATTCTTTGTGCACATGCCAGGGTCTTTGAATGAGATTAAATGAGAATTTGACATTAAGAACAAGCTAAAGTTGCTCATAACATTAGACGAAAAGCTTCACGTCTGCTTTGAGAGTAAGAATCAGTTCAAGTCTATGGATGTGTTTAATGTAAGTATTGAAATGTAGTCTGTGTTTCAAGACTAAATTAAGGGAACCATGATCAAAATAACATCTCAGATATTCACAGATTTCCTCATAACAAACAACACATACAAAACACACACACACACACACACACACACTAACATGCACACATACATCCACATTCAAAAGCAATACTCAAATAATCCTAAATAATTACTGGACAATATGACCTTGATCCTCAAAGACCAAAATGCCGCTAAAATAATAAACAAAATTATATACTGGCTGAATATAATTGCTAAGGTAATCTCAAGAGAAGAAAGATATAATGTGCATTATACATTATAATCATGAATGTGATATAATTAACTTCAAACTGTTTGATCACAATAGAGAATACAGATATTCTGAAAATCTTTGAAATAAAAAAATACTAATTCTAATGCATTTATTTACTATAGAAAAAAAATTCAAAGAAATATGGGGAGCCAATTAATTCTTACAATCTCCATAAAGTGATTAGCATAATTGGGCTTTCATTGTTGCTGTTTAATCAAGAAGACATATCAATAAACATCTAGTAAGGTAGTATTGTGTGATGTACCCCAAGGCTACATCTTTTGTCCTTTGATATTACTTGGTGATTCTTCCCAAGAAGATTCAAGCAAAAAAACATATAAAAAATCTTTAAAAATAATGCAACAATCAACACCTTTTGGTCGACGAAGGCATGATAATGTCACAAGACCAATAAAGCAAATTCGATATATTTAGATATTTGTAATCCCCTATTTTAAAGTCATGTGACAAATCCTCATTTGATTAAACATCACACGTCTGAGGTAATATCACAATTTTTTAAACATTTGTTATCTCCTGTCAGAAACATCACTTTGTGCTTCATCCCTACTGCACACCAAGATAACAAAATGATACCGAGGCAAATATACTTCCCCAAAAAGAGAAAAATACAAGTAATATAACTGTCAGAATTGCATCATCCTCACAGATTGTAACACAAACAGTCCAGCATTATTAGGTAATATATTTCTATTTTGATAGTAGAAGCTAATAAGTTCCTGCCCGTGCCGCTTCACCCAATATTGAAGTCCCAAACAGGGTCTAATTATTTGCTGTCTGCATAATGAAAGATATAATTTATCTAACCATTGTGACAAATAGGCCGGCTCATTTTAGAGGAAACTATCTAATGAAGACATCTTCACACAATAATTCTTCTAACTCGTTTTCTCTTCAAGGGGTTTTGCTGACTTTTTCCCTTTTTGTTTGCTTTCCTTCATGTTGTCTGTTATGTGTCATATCTATTTCAAGTATATCTATCTCTCTGTCTCCATCTCTCACTTTTCATAATTCTCACATTTTTAACTCTCCCTCTGTCAATGAGTGTGTGTCTTTATATACGTTTTTTTCTCTCTATCTTTGCTTTTCTTGAACTCCCACTGCCCTTACATTATATTCTTATTTCCACTTTCTCAATTCTGTTTCTCAAAATGCTTCAGACCCCATGTTAAGAAACAACTGAATTCATACCAAATTTCAATAAAGAAATGATAATAAAAAATCGTAAAACAAACTGACGGTGCAGACGTGTTTTCCGAATGAGCTGAGGAACATTATATTTTCTTTAACAGTTCCAAAGTATACGCTGTACCATTATCTAATATTTAAACACATTTCTTCATCTGTAGGCCGAGATACATCATATAAAGCTTATAGAGCATTATACGAAAGAAAGTTTATTAGTACTGTATATTATTATATCATTCCAGTGTAGCAATACAGTCTAACATGTAGTATGTTTAGCATTAGAACACACATATTCTCTCTCGCTATTTCTTTTTCTCAATCCCTTACAATTATTCAATTCACGAATGTCTCTCCCTATCTATTCATTGATGAGCCGGATGACAGGAAAGGACATTTGATGTGTCCAATCAGGCGTATAGACAATAATGAGACCCCTAACTCAAACCAGCTTAAAAAGCCAAGGAAAAAAATAGCTACCCTCCTCTAGTCAATGATGAATCGCCACAAATGAAAGAGCGTTGGGTGGAGAGACCATCATCATCCGTCCTGACCGGACAATGCTCTCTGAGAATAATAAGATGGCCTTCGGAAGGAGGGGTACACAAGATTGTGGAAGCGGGAGAGAGAGGAGAAAAGAGAAAGGGAGAGTGAGAGAGGACCAGTGGGAGAGAGTGGGAGAGAGAGGGATAGATTGGGTCAGGGAGACAGGAAGCGGAGGAGTTTGAGAGAAAGATGGATAGAAAGAGTGTAAGGGAGAATAGGACAGAGAAGGGCAGAAAGAGGTGAGAGACTGAGAAGGATAGAGAAAGTGAGAAAGAGAAAGAAAGAGAGAAGAAGAGAAAGAAGAATAAAAAGAAGAAAGAGGAGACAGGAAGCAAAAGAGCAAGAAAGAAAGACGGAGCAAGAAAACGAGAGAAAGAGAAGGAGGGAGAAGTTGACATATGGTTGAGCGAGAAGAGAGAGGGGGAGAGAGGAAGCAAGAGAGCACGATAAAATATACATCAAGAGAACAAGAGAAAGAGAGAGGGGTAGAAAAGCGGACAAAGCAGAGAAAGAACAAGAGAGAAGAAGTCATAGAGACGGAGATAAGATGAGAAGTGGAAAGCATAACAGCCCGGTCGCCTCTGAGAGATAAGTACACATTGGAGTGTGGGTACTAATGGATGCCTAATGGAAACTTGCACGCTAAAACAACATGAAGCCGTATTGTTCAAGGAATATTACGCAATCACCCCCACACTCAACATACCCTAACCCCGGACCATGAATGCAAAGCTGGTCCACAAACCAGGCTTCTCGAAGGAGTCAATCCCTGCCTAAAAGGGCTCAAGTGGGCTTCCCAGCTTTGCACGCTTTCAAAGGAAACAGACTAAGAGGACATCTTGAGATGCTACCATAAGGAGGGGGGAAATAAAGAAAGATTTGAGTCAATTGGTCTGGGGACCTTCAACACTGCATATAAAGTGGCTCTTTTTTTATTGAATATTGACAAGTCTGCCGGACAAAAGGACTCTGGTCAGAGGAGGGCACACAAAAGCGACCCCAAGTCTTTTCATACCAGTATGCTGTATTGAACCAGAGGGGTAAGGTGGACAATCGGGGGTGCCCTAATGGATAGCTCTCTCTCATTCTTCCCTCTCACTCCTTCCCTCCTCGGAATCCCTTCCTCACTTCCCCCCTATTGAAAAGTGGCACCCATCTCTGACAAATTGGGGGTAAGCAATAAATTTGATTTATTGGTAGTAAGCGGGACTGGGGCCCTAACCTACACAATGGGTGAAAGGATGGCACAATGGCGCTGAATCAACTACCGTATTGATTATGTCTGTTCATGAAGGTAAAATAAGATTAATACAATACAATGTACCAAGGTAGCGTTATATACATTTCTTGCAAAGGGATCATGTTATACATGTTTGCTGTGGAATTTAATACACATTAATGTTCCTATCACATTACATTATGCACCAAACATTTAGCAATGATATTCCATGAACAATATTTTCTGACAAAAACCTTTTGCAAGGCAACATTCAATTTTCAGAGTTCCAATTTTAATTCCGTATTCCTTTTACAAAGTACAAACATTGTACACCTCTATACTCACGTCACAACAGATATAAGCCTATATTGATACATATAACTCGTCAATTTTAAATATTTGACAGAGGGATATTAATAAACATTTTATTAATATCTTGAACTTATAAAAGTTTTCAAAATGTTATCTTCAATCATCGTCCCTGGGATCCTCAAGAGACTGATCACTTCTTCTTTCTCAATTTGGCAACTCAACTGCTTGACTCGCAAGTGACAAAGGGGGTAATTTAGAACTTTTATATCCAATCAAGGAATCAATTCCTCGATCAAGTAAGCATAATGCAATGCTGTTACTGTTTTGATGGTGTTGATCAATCAAAACAGCAAAAACAACATTTACATGTAGTTCATGTATAAAAAGTTCTCAATCTGTAGACTTGGATTGTTTATGTAACTTCCTTAAATTTCAGACCATGTCTTTTTTATATACATCAACAGATATTATTCTATTTTGTGTAACTGACTGCACTTTCACAAAGCACAATGCTCTGTAATCTCAAAGTGTGTAAAAGAAGACATACACGTCAATCCAAAACAGACAACATGGAATGCTTCGCAAACAAAATCAAAGAAAACCAGAGGTCAGGCAGCACATTAACGTGTCAAAATGTACATTATCCCCTCGAAGATGAACATTATTTCCCCGAGATGAAAGAGGATTATAAGTACAAGTACATAGATCCAAGCTGCGAACATAATCCGGTTGCATTATTCGGGGATTAACCGGTCCCCGTGATTGGGTTATAATTCAATGACGGAAGCCATGCTAGTTGTTGCTCCCTGTCATCTGTATGATATTGATTCGGGTGTTTGTACAGATGTACGTATGCACAAACATATCAGAGACAAATATGTTCCAGTGAAAATTGTGTAAATAATATAGATGTACATGTACATACATGTAGAGGGTTACTAAAATGATTTTTATTGATTTTTACGAAATAATCATAAAAATCAACATTTTTAAAACAGATGCGTGTCCAGGTGGAGGGCAGGGCAGGCGCCCCTGGAGAGAAAAAAAATTCCCAGGGACTTTAATTTTTTTCCCCATTTGAACTCACAAACATAGTTTTAAGTATGTTGGTTGGTTGGTATGCTGTTTAACTTTATTTATTCACCATAAAAACAAAATATTACAAATTGCGCCCACACTCAGCTACAAGTTGTTTTTCAGCAGGGCAGTGATAATATCAATTTTTTTTGCTTATCAACCCCCCACCCCTTCAAATACGGTAATGAATACGCGTCGGAATTAATCACTTCAAGATAGAACTCAATAGGTGTTCATAAGAAGCGTTACCCTCGCTTTAGCAGAGGACCTCTGAGCACTCATTTCAATGAATATATTATGAAAAGGTGCCCATTTGCAGCACCTGGATTGTGTGCAGCACTCAAGAGGGAATTTCACATCAAAGCTGGGATTTGAGAACACATCATCCTGATTTAAAAGACTCACCAAGACCATGATATAAAAAAAGTATTCACATTATAAGCACTAAGATGGTTGATTTATATAAGTATAAAAGACTAATAAGGGCTGTAAATCAAATATCCTAAAGGTTCACTACAGGTCCTCACAAATTCGGTCCAAAACATGCTTATTCCCTTGAAAGCCTACAAATAACAAACTATGCATACATGATTTTCAATTTAACCAATGCTTGCACAAACTGGGGCTAAATTGTGTCAACAAAAATGGAATTGTTAAATTTCATTTGGGTATTGTTATTTCATATCAATCACATCCTGTCTCAGAAATTTTCTTTTCGTTCACAGAAATGCCATTCATTTGTAAAGAAAGAGTTTTCAACCACAGGTTCTTGCAAGGGAGAGGCTATACAAGTTGAGGTCCTTGGACGATGGTTTGGTCCTGGCGCGGGGAATAAAAACAGAAACAACAACGTATATCGCAATACCTTCACAGACAGAGTGGCAGTAAACTCTCCTCACACTTCTGAACAAAACGGCGAAACCAATCGAAAACAAACGCTCGCACGGCCGATGTTATTCCAAGCCATGCGGTGATCAAAAGCGGCTGAGTGCCACAAAGGGTCCCGCGACGGCTTCGCGGGCAGGACCCTCCTCGGGGGTTGCATTGCGACAAACCTCCTAGCAGTTTACGCCTCCATGCCTCGCGATTGTTCCCGTATTTTCACCGCTATTGTTTCCCATGTACCTCCTTCGTCGTGTAAGGCTGGTTATTCATGTGGAAAACTATTCATGTCATAATTTTGATCTTGCATCAGGCATTACAACCGATTCTTCACAAAAGCAGTCCCCATAATAGGTGTTTTCACACCATTACTAATTCTTCTTTTCTTTGAAGCTTTCATTTTGCTTTCAGAACATTAGGTGTGTTAGGAAAGAAACGGTCACCCTAGCCCGCTTCTAATTTACCATCAATTTAGGATATTTCATCATTTAAAATGCTAAATCATCTAAAATAGTGTTCAAATATATGTGATCTGCTTAATTCCTTCAAATTAAAAACATATGAAAGCCTGAAACAATAAGATGAACTATTATAATTAAATCCAAAAAAAAGATAAAGAAAAAAACTTGTGCTTAGAAAGTATATATTTTCACCATAAACATAAACAAAGTGATGGTTAGTAGTGCACCCATGACATCATTCATTTGGCAATGTGTCTGAAATTTTTTCAATGACTTGCCTGATTTACAAATCATTAAAAATTCATAACTTTTTTAATTACTTGTCTGATTTTCTTCAAAGTGTTTTTGTTCTGCTCGCCAAAACTGTCTGCTCCTGTTAAAGTTAGAATATCATCATTGGGAGTTTCACTCGTTTTTTAATCCTCCACAGTCCTAAACAAGCCATACAACCAGGCCGCAGAGCAACTTCTTTGGTCCAGTGGAAACAGCGCTTGTATTTGTAAGGGTGAGGTAAACTTCTGGTTGGGTATGCTAAATTGCCTGTAATATCATGATTGGCATTGGTAGGGTTTCTTTCAAACTACAGAAATCATGGTGTGTTGAGGAAACATTTCAAGGGGTTGATGGAAGGTCATACTTGCAAACATTTTGTGAATATGAGAATTCTCCACTGTTGAAGTATGAACCAAAATTTATCTGGAGTAATATCTAAATGCGCAAATAATTTTATTACCAAGATTTATTTAGTGGAAAAGAAAATACTATTTTCACATAAAGCCTGTATCACACAGTTGAAGATTGGGGATAGGTTGAAATATTTTGGGGCAGTTTTAACTACTTTAAATGAGAGTTTAAGCTATTCATTTTCAGACAGTAAGGATTTAAAATAAATCATATCATGTAAAAAAAAAATAACATCTACATAATAAATGATAAGAAGAAGAAGAATAGATGCAATATATATAGCGAATGTATCCATTGTCAATATATGGAAGACAATATTCAAACAAATTATTCAGTTTGACAAGAACACATCTATACCCAAATGCCAGCCACACAGGCTCACTTGCACACAAACATAAATATCTACCGCTTCAATTGCAACATACATACACACTCAAACACACATACATCCACACACACAAATCAACTATATTTGCCTCATCACCTGAAAAAATGAAACAACAACCTCATTATTTCATAATTACAAGGTCAAAATAAAATCACATTCACCCATTAAAACGTACAAAGAATTTACTTTGGCCAGACCAATCTATAATTTGTATTTATACATGCCCTCTTTCCTAAGTAAAAATCCATCACCCACATAAGCTGCGTCTGCACTATAGCGAGTTTTTCAATTAGCGCGCTAGCTCTGATCAGGGTAAATAGCCCGATCAGAACTAGCTAGAGCTAATTTGCAGTGAAGACGCAAACAGTGAGCTAATTCACTGAAAAATCTCGAGCTTAACAAGCCCAAGATATCTTGGGCTAGTTTACAAAACAGTGAGCTAATTTGGGAAATAGCTCACTAACTCGCTCATATTTGGTACAGTGCAGCTCACGCTCGCGATAATTCGGCGACTCGGGCTAATTTATTCATTCGTTATGTGGGAGCAGCGGAGCATGGCAGCCCGGCCCATTCTACGCATAACAACCACATGCTTATTATCCTAGACTGCGCATGCTCCAGAACTAGACCAAGCAAAGAGAGGGCTAATGCAGCTCGCGCTCACGATAAATTGAGGAAAGAAACTTTAGTACTTCAAGCTAGAGATTCCAAACTCGCTATAGTGCAGACCAAGATTGCCAATCTCGAGATTAATTGCAAAGATGGTTGATCGGGCTAAAAGCTCGAGATCAAGGAAACTCGGGCTAGTGCAGCGCGGGCTAGTGCAGCGCCGGCTATAGTCCAGCACCCAAAACAAATCAATAGAATTCTCCCGAAATGACATACACCAGATGGTACAAACAATTATGTCCGGTGATAATTATCTGTGCAATAGCCAGAAGAGCAGTGCATTCAGGACATTAATTAAGTGAAACCATTAGAGTTATTATTGTTTACTGCGGCTTGGGAAATTAATTGAGCAGAACTTTGGTAACGCTGGCTTCCCAGAGTGCTGGGAAGAACGAGAGAGAGTCGTATCATTTTGTACCATGCGCAACTAGAGTTGGTTCCTGTCCTTTCTAATGTAATTACATTAGCAAGTACTCTGCAAATGTTTTCAGAACACACATTATTTTCAGACATTATGAAATGTTTGGATCAATATGTAATGCTCATAGAATGGTAGTTTTATTTTCTCTTGAATCAATTAGGCTTTCTTGCATAACTTCATCTGATTTACATAATTGCATAACTTAAAGGATTAATTTCACAGTTCAGGGAATTCAAATTTGCTGGCGCTTAACAACAGCATTCATAGAAAAAATAATTTTCTTTACTCTACACTACACTATAGATGATAGAAAATTTCAGCACATCTTCATGCAGATTCTTTATAATAGAAAAAAGATTAATTCAATATATTTGTTGAACAGCGAAATGAATAAAACAATGTTCTATGCAAACAAACTCAGTATAAAAGATAGCTTTTTATAGTTATTTAGAATCAAAAGGATCAAAATCTTATGTATCATGCATCCCGAAACAAGAACCTGCTCACATTTTCACGCGCAATGATTTCTTTTAAGATGTTGTCATCTCTGCCTTGCACAATTTTGGACGGATCCTAACGACGAACTAACAAGCAGTGCATACATTCCTCCCTACGACAAAAATATCCCATGGTACATAGCCCCCGGGCATGCTTCAAACATGCCACAAGTTTTCGCCGATCGTCGTCGTCATCATCGATAGAGCTAAAAATCATCCTATCTGTGCAAGAGACAATGTCCTTGACGGGCCGTCTCGTTTTCACCGCTTTCGTTTCCCTCTCCTTTTTAATTCGGCGGGGAAGGCGAAAAAGACGTCCCCTCGTATAGAAAGACACCCAAGTGCGGACAATCTGGGCAGTTCACTTGCACTTTCCGTCAAACTTTTATTGATTTATCGCACAATGCCAAGGCACCGATAATCACCAAAACACACCCTCCCAAAATTGCTCCCTAATATTCCGCCAAACGTTGCGTTGAAATTTCGTCCTCTTTAAACAGACGGCTTCTGCTTCGTGGCCTCCTTCTATACACCTACTCATGATTTCTATTTCAAGAAATTTTTTGGGAAAAATGAGAAAAGGTGAATTAATATGGTGAAATGAATCCTCGTGTCAGAGAGAATCATTGATGATATTGATACTGCCACGGGCAGCAGTCACAATTTCATTAAAATGATCTAAACTTATATGAGTTTTTAAACGCAAAAATGAAATAAGTTCATCTTTATGAAGTAATAGAGAGGTATACAGATATCTTGATTGTAATAGTTTCTCAATTACATTACCAAAAACATAAACAAAATTTAATTCCTGTGCAGGTATAATGCATCCGTGGTAAACTTTCTTAAATTTTCATACATATCTCCATAGTGCTACATAACTTCCTTCTTTTTTGCATTCTTTGTTTCTCCATCAATGTAAATATAATGAAAAAGGTCAGACAGGTTGATTTAGTAATTTTTCAAATAACAAAATCATAATGTGCGACAATGTCTTTGCAAATATTATTTCCAAATCAATGCTATAGCAACAATATCATCTATTGTCCAGCCAAAATAATAACAATAATAATAATAATAATAATAATAATAATAATAATAATAATACAATAATATTGAGTTCTTATATAGCGCAAACATAGCCATGGCATGTTCCTATGCCCTTACAGAGCAGAAAAAGAAATAAAAAATAGAGAATATAGATCTGCTTTAAAAAGCAAGAAAACAATAATGTATACATATCTTTATATACAGGTATGCTTCAGTTAAATCATATCATGTGTATGATTGTGTCAGTTCATATATATTTACATGATTGTCCAAAGTAAAATTTCAAATGAAATATCCTCAGCACTTCGTAACATTTGTTTTGTGGTTGTACTGACGTCAAGGTTCTTGTGAAATGGATTCCATGTGACATTTTTTCCATAATCCATACATTTGACATTGGGATATGATTGGTTATCTGTGCAACACATGTAGTTCTAGGACAAAGAGGTTCAGCATGCTGTGGTCTATACATATCTGTAGCCCCAGTCACTAAGACCCCTTTTACACTACCATCCCGCGGCCAGGCCGCGGCCTGGCCCGGGCCAACACAGTGAGTGGTCCCAAGCCTCACGCGAGCCAGTTCACCCATTTACACTACAACTCATGGCCGCGGCCGAGCCTGGCCCAGCTATAGTAGCTATCCCACCAGCGCCGTGTGTGGCGCTCCCCATGTAAACAAAAAATATTCGTTCCGATCCGATAACACACACAAAAATAAATAAATAAATAAATTATTCAATAACAATACATGACATTGTTAATCAGGCATGACAGATGGATTGAGTCGAACGGTAAACAACAATTTAACAAATCAATGATATGTAGAGAATTTAAAATATATATGAAAAAAAGCTCGCCAAAGTCAAAGATGAACAGTTAGTCAGAAATTGCAAATCAAATGATGAATGGTAAATTAAAAACTCGAAATCAACGAAAAAGTGGAAAGTAGCGAGGGAAAAGTAGATAGAAAGTGATGTCATCGGCTAAAAACGTGACGTTTCACACACTTCATTAGCATAACAGGCCGCGGCCTGGCCCCAGTTGCTTTTACACTACCTCGGGCCGCGGCTGAGCCCGGGCTGAGCCCGGGCTGAGCCCGGGCTCAGACTACCTCTTGAGCTGGTCCGAAAACGGGCCGCGGCCTGGCCCCGGGCCTGGCCTCTTTTGCTTTTACACTATCGAAACTCGCGGCCAGGCCTCGAGTTTGGGGGTAGTGTAAAAGGGGTCTAAGACCCCGTTAACACCAACTTTTAGGCCGGCCTAGTTTTTGGTTTAAACGCTCGCTGGCCCTATTGCGGTACCAAAAGCCGGCCTACATTTGGACCACCTCTGGAGGTTGTCTCAGGACGGCCTAGTTTCGGTGTAAACGCTCGCTGGCCCAATTGCGGTACCAAATGCGGGCCCACTCACGATTGTGACGTCATATCTCATTGTTTTGAGAGTTTTGCCCGCGTAGTTTGGAGTCACCTCGCATTATCTGAATTAAAGTTTACAACCAGAGCGCTGCTGCAGTCCAAATAGTGAACAAGTTAGGCCAGCCTTAAAGTTTTGGTGTAAACAGGTAGCCTAACGGGACCGGGTACCGCAATTGGGCCGGCGGTGTAAATGGGGTTATATGTATATGACATGCCCTGAATCAACCCCATTCACATGTTGCTCCGAACTTGTGATCAATCGCAAACCTATTGCAAATAAACCAAAAAACATATAGATATACGTATTTTCATTCGCGGACAGCTCATAAAAATATTATTAGGGTTGGCTCATTCCGATCAACTGCATGTCGCGATTTATCGTAAATTTGTAGCAACACCCTTGATCCAGTTTAGTTGTCTGTGATCTGAGTTAAATGTCCCTCTATGTTCAGAGGCAGTTAAGAATTGTGCTGATCTGGGTGATCTAGTGTGCGTATAATTTATGTGACTAGGGCTTCAAACTTTATATAGTCAAGATTGAATCACGTAAGAAGTGGCAAGATTCTGTCTCAAATTTGCAGTCTGGGTCATTTGTGGTCTGGAAATAGTAGGCTCATGCAAAATAGATGTGTGTTGAAATTGAGGTTATCAAAATAAATATTTATAGAGTTAATTCACATAATCAAGATGAAATTGAAACTGGGAACTTTTTTTTTTAATCAAGTAAAATAAAATTTTAATTTTTCTGAAAAACAGTTTCAATAGATATCAACATCCAACAATATTTGCTGTGAATGACATGAGATGCAGATTGATATTATAAATTACAAGTCTATTAAACGTTTCCTACGCTGTATGATTAAAAAAAATTTACCCATCTGTTCAGTAATTGAACTAAGATAATGTATCTTCGACAGTAGTCACAAAATTCCTCGTTGAGCACAAAATGTGACTGGACAAACCATTTTCAGTAACTTTACATCTTCACTCAATGATAAACAGTTTTATCATTAAATATTCTTTTATATGTTCTCATGCGTACATGTATGTACATACATATAATATTGTTGATTTATATACAGTCACTACGGATCTCAAGAGCACTCTCATGAAGCTTTTATGTTGAATCAACAACACTGTTGGGGTGAAAGCATGATGTATCAAAAAGGCAAGCATGATGGACGAACGGGATAAAGCCAGTTAACATCAAAGGAAAAATACATAGGTGTCAATTAAAATCCTCAAAGTATTTTGCAGCCTCGGGGCCCAAGACCTAGCTATACTCCGGAGAGCCCTTTAAAACACCAAGTTTCTATTTTCCCGACGCTTTTGTGCCCCCAAACGCTACCGAACTAGTCCTTTTCTTGGTTCCCGGCTATTTTCTTCTACCCCCGGTCTTTTGATTCCGTCTCCCCTTCGGTTTTGCCTTTATACAACGAAAAGTAAAATAAACAATCCACTCTCTGTGTTATAGTTCACGGATAGTGCAAAATTTTTCAACTTCGAAGAAATACTTGCTCTTTTGAATTTTCCCCCAAACTCTCTCCATCCATCTCTCCCCCTTGTAACCCCACTCAGTCTCATTGGTATCGACAATGGCGGAAAATGAATTCATAACTCAGGCCGCCTAGAAATAGGATATCCCAGAAAGTCTTGAGACACGGTATTCCCTTTCCGAGGGCCCTGTGCTCAAAGCACCGAGTTTTGACAGGACTGCCGGTGACTGCTCCCCACGGTTTACGGCCGGTGCGTTGAGGCTTGCGCCCCTCAGCCTCCAGGGTGACTAGACAAACTAACTGGTAATGGTTGTTAAATTAGCGGCAACCGGTCTTTCATTTCGGTGAATTGTTATAGACTGTTATGGTTGAGGTACGGTCCCAGTGAAACTGCAAAGTGACAAGTTTCTCAGCCATAGCCTGACTACTACGTTTTTATGTGAGTCTTGGAGTCTTGGTTTTAAGATTTCTCACATCGATACAAAAATTCAATATATTCACATGTAACACAAACAATTTCTTTTTATATCAACTGAAAACTGAATAGAATTTTGTGAAATGAAAAAAAAATTAAAAATGAATAAGTGGTTTGGGTATTTATTATACTATAATATAATAAATTTAGATGGATGTGTAATTTTGCTGCATTATTGCAGTTATAAGATTTTAAAGTAGGAATATGGGAGCAAGAAATAAGCACTTTGAGTTAGAAAAGGACATTCAAGTAATTCTATTTCTGTAATGCAGGATTCACTACAATTTCGTTTTTTATATCAATGGTTGTCTGGGCAATCGTCAGAATTATACCATCCATCTCTAAGCAGGTTTTCCCACATCAAGTTTTTTGTCTTGATGGGGACTAACCAGGAAAATCAAGAATCATACAGAACATACAAACGAGGACCCAGTAACATCCCGATAACATACATAATGCAGCTTCCAATTACGCACCACCCCCTCCGCCCCTCGCAGCGATGATTTGTCAATCCCGTCTTTGAAATCGCCCGCCTCAAAATTAAACTTGACCCGAGCGAGCATTGAATGCCTCCGTTTTGTGTACTTTCCATGTAGGAGCAATGACCCCTGAGTTTGCTCCACGCAGGGAACCAGCAACCTAGTTCTTGTGCCTCTAGAAAGCATGAATTCTTTGCATTTTTGCCTTCATCGAGTAAAGGAAATCGTGGCATTTTCCCTCATTCTTCTTCTCTGATTGTCAACTTTTTATGGGTCTGAAACATGTCAGGCAAAGTGAATGTTCCTGTCATTTTGGGAGTTTTGTTCTGTTGGGGTGGTTGTTTTTTAATGTTTTCTTTTTTAGGTTAGAAAATTAAAAGTTGAAAGAGGAGTACCATTAAAATTGCAACACCATCATCTCTTTAGAATGGGCACATACATGTAGGTCTATATATTAAAGAAATATAAAAGATTTTTCTTCACAAACCGAAATCTTGCCCAAGGCCTGCCCGACATAGCAACAGGTAATGTATGTTATCTGGGGTTCAATTGTTGCTAACAGGCTTAAGAATACCATGTAACTACACTCTTTGCAAGAAACATACATTATTTGAATCTACTACATGTATTTGACACACCTGCACATATTTATTTCCCATTTTATCCTAGAGCTGTATCATCCAGCATACTCTCATCTCCATTCAAATACGCCTGCAAGATCATGAAATCATCAACATTATTCACATAAATATCATTGTTATCATTTACGGTTTATGATAGTTGAACTTTTGAGTAAAAAAAGGTCAGATTGAGGCGAAAAAAACAGCAGCCAATCCTTTAAAAATAAACAAGCGCACGGCATCAAACATCAATTATTCACATGGTAAGCTCCGATGAATTCCTATAGCTATTTGTGATTAATGGGTCTGAACTTGACAAATTATGTCTCTCCTCCTTTTTACACTTTGATAATGGATGAATGTTCACTCATGGCTGATGTTTTCCTTTCATCTCACATGAGTGGGATAGTCTAGAAACTAGACCCACTGGCCTGTATTCCTACAGCGAGGTTTTTGACTTAACCCAAGTCTAAGTCATTTTCATTTAAACTATGAATATCAATGGTTTAGTCCCGGGTTACGTTATAGCCAGCTATCGGAACATGGACCAATACAGGCAATGTCTCTATACATTGCATACTACATGTACTGTACAATTTACAGAAATTTGTGCGGCAGCAAGTTTGTGTTTCATAAAGCTGTGCATAGATCTATGAAAGAACCGTACGAAAGACTGGTGATCCTTTCTCACTCTCAATAATAATGCCTGGGTCTGATTCACACCAAAGAAAGGATCACCAGTTGTTCGTACAGTCATGCGTAGATCTACGAACAGCTTTATGAAACACAACCATGGAATTGAACCAATGGCCCAATAGACTAGTGTCTGGGACCATAACAAGATAACTCCTAGCAACTTACAATCGTGCATCACAAACCTATCCAAGCTCCAGTGTAAAAGGGCCCCAATGAATAAAGTATGAAGACTGTGCTATGAACGGGTCACGTGTACTTTTCTGTCTGATAAGAGGCACATCCTACATACATGTGTGTGAATCATGCATCCACTCGACCGAGGTTGTTCGTTATTATCATTCGGCATATTCTCAAATATTCGGGAGAAAAATTGTGACACATTTGTAGGGACATGAATAGTTCCTGAGTGGGTGCATTCATAATTTAGTGTTTATTCTTATTGAGCCAATCACAATAAAAATTACCTTTGATCTACCTTGTAATTCTGTTGCAAAATATAAATTAAGAACAAACAGTTTAACAGAGGGGCACTATGCTCTGAATGCAAATCTGTCAGACGTAAATAAAGATATAATAGAGGCACCCATTTCAATAAGAAAACAAAATCAAGATTCCCTGTATTTTCTATGACTTGCAAATTGTCTAAGGCCCAATAGAAATATTTGTGTACCTTTTTTTTTCATTTAATATTTCTGGGTTTGTTTATTTTCAGATAATGTATTTTCAGATGATGTAATTAATAACGTTACACTTATGTAAAATGTATTTTTGTCTGATTTGCATTCCCCTTCAGAAGAATCTGAAAAAGTTCTTACTTTTATCTTCTTCTCAAGAGCTGAAGCCATAACAACAACCTTTTGATAAAATTAATGATTTTTTTTTTCTGCCAACTACAGAGCCTGAACTCTATTCACTCTGGCGGTTTCAACTTTCATATGACGAACAATTCATGAAGCAAAATTCACATGAGTGTATTATGAAGAAGGGTGGGCAGGCCGACGCACACCGATTGATCATGATTTACGACCAGCACATTCCCTCTTCTGTGAGCAATCAATAAGCGATTGTCAGATTGAAGCATTTGACGATTCCGGCATGATAGAAAAAAAAGCGGCGTGACTCTTCCGTCCGCTCCTGTCCCGATCCCGGCGTACCTGACGGAGTTGTCTCTCTCTCGGTGGGATCACCCGGGAATGCAGGTTTGTCAGGTGATGTTGAATGCAGTATCAGTCATAGGGGTAGGTTGTGTCACTTAGGACCAAATGGCAATTCTAAATTAGGTCCCAACCTTGAGTATAGTTCAAGTTCAATCACCCAATTAGATTTAGAATTAGTGCCTACATTTCACATACATGTTAAATTCGTTGTGACCTAGTTTTCATGACATTCCTTTCAGGGAATCTCTCAAGACAAAAAGAAAAATGACATATGTGGGAGTCAAAATTTTTATGAACTACCATATGAAAAAGGGGCTTGCAAGTTTCACACAACCCCCCCCCCCCCCCCAAGAAAACAGCACATACCTAGGATATATATCCCCTCAAATTCTGGACCCCATAAGACAATTTTGCACCTCTATTACCTGGAAATTTGCACCCCATCCTCCTATCTGGGAGGGGGGGGGCATCATGTTCTCCATAGCCCCTCCCCCACCATGGGGTGCACATGAACCCCAATCGATCCTCCCAGCCCCCTTGTGGAGTTGAAGACCATTTTTTCATTATCCAGTCAGTGTGGAAACCTCTTTGAACCCCTTGAAAAAAAGTTGTTGAACTTGGCATCATCAGGAGATAAAAAAAGACACAGAAATATGATTGTCATTCCATAATGAATCATCTCAGTTTTCACTAGCATTCAAGACAACAAGCAACAAACAATAAGATTACTACCAGTAATAATAAACATTGTGTAATTTCAAGGCCAAGTACGTAACATTTAACATCACTTTAGGCCCTACAAAGCAAATCGTAGCACACGCTTCACAAATATGTGATCAGATAACTGGATTTCTAGAGCCCTTTTCATCTCATTCTTTATGAACAATTAATACTAGCAGAAATATATTACTTAATGTACCAGTAATAATTAACATTGTGTGATTTCAAGGCCAAGTTCATGACATAAACATAGCTGCAGGCTCTATAAAGCAAATCATCATACAGGCTGCACAAATATGTGAAC